>LS485025.1:393200-452545 GCA_900490705.1 Pristionchus arcanus
AACTTCAAAACACTCGAAGAACGCATGAATCAAATGCGCCTTTCATCCCCTTGGCGTATTGCATTATATTGGGAACCCATTGGGGGCAAATTTTGGGGGACCATTGGGAGCATTCGGAGCATCTAGCCCCTCTCAAACTGTTGGGATCCCATTGGGGGGACACTGATATGCCTCCTTTTCTTGGTCCCCCATTGGGGCTGAAATACCAGAGGATGCAGGGGGTCGAGGGGGACCATAATCAGTCGAAAAACCGAGGTGTTATATTTTGCTGTACGATGAGGTGGCGATTCTTACGCGAACGCACTGCTATGTACATGCCTTCATGAATTAGAAAATTCTGGAGATTTTGAGAACTGAGTGACTATCATCGTCAAGCGGGAGGAAAATGAAACATGTACTGTATTTTACTGTATTTTACAGTAAAACACAGTGCAGGCTGCCATTTCCGTCAGAGTTGACAAAATTGCGCCAAATTTGGATTTTGACCTTTTCAAGTGATTACCTAAAATGTGTTTTCTGGAAATTTAATTTGGTTGCTTCTAAATATGTGAACTGACATTGAGCAAGGCTGAAAATGACGGCTGGTGGTGTAAAATTCGTGGTGTGTTGCGCTTGCGTTTCATTTTGCCTAAAATCGAGCTCATCGTTCATGCAACCATTATTTTTTTGTTCTAATTTCCTTTTTGTGTTGAAATACTATTCAGTTTAAGTATTAGGGACGCCTTACTAGCCTTACTAATAGCGTTCCCTCTTAAAAGTCGCCCATGAATATATCAAAAACGGAAAATGACCAGTAATTCAGCAGAAAAGGATACAATACAAAGAAAAGGGGGTCAAAAAGAATCGTTGCATGAACAATGAGCTCGATTTTAGGCAAAATGAAATGTACACGTTTGCACGCAAGCGCATCACACCACAAATTTTACACCACCAGCCGTCATTTTCAGCCTTGCTCAGTTCACATATTTAGAAGCAACCAAATTAAATTTCCAGAAAACACATTTTAGGTAATCACTTGAAAAGGTCAAAATCCAAATTTGGCGCAATTTTGTCAACTCTGACGGAAATGGCAGCCTGCACTGTGTTTTACTGTAAAATACAGTAAAATACAGTACATGTTTCATTTTCCTCCCGCTTGACGGTAATAGTTCTTCATTATTAGGGATGGGGATTGCGAAGTAAAATGAAGAGATCACTTGTGCCATTATTCAATGAAGAATGAGTCGCGTAGTGAGTTCTTCAATGAAGAATTGAACAGCAAAAAAAGTATGCAACAAAAGCCACGTAGAATTTGAATCTTTGATAATTTTCAAAAAAATGTAGAATAAGAAGGGAGTAAAGATTTCTTTATTTTCCCTTTACGCACTCTTCATTCATCCCTCGTCACCTCTACTTCTTTCAGGAAAATGATATGATGAGGAATCAATCGATGATGAGTGCCCATGAATTGGATGTAAGTATCTATAACCATCTATCTATCAACACTAGAACTGGCTGACCCTAGAAAGCTTTTTGACCGACACTTTGTAATAGCTCGTTTTCAGGAAAGCAAAGCGAGAATTGCTGAATTGGAGGAACAAATGCGAGAGTGGGATGTAAGTGAACCTATAGGAGATAGATCATATTCATTTTATATTGTTAGATACGGTAAACAGATGATCAGCATTAGAATAAGTTTGCAATAATTCGATTATAGGACAGCAAGGCACGGGTTTCCGATTATCAAGAGCAGGCCGAATTTCTGACTGCTAATGGACCGATTGACGATTTTAGAATAGTTGAGATAAAGGTAAAGAGAAGAAAATGAGGCCGTCAATAGGACAGGATGAAGAACCAGTCTCTTCTTCTCTCGTATTTCTTTCTCATTGGTCAGAGTGACGAGAAAGAATGAAGAGGCGAATTCTTCATCCTGCCAGAATACGGCGTAACACTAGCAGATTCATCGTTATGATTAGATAGTTAATTTTAATTTTTAGGAAATGGAGGAAAGATGGGTGGAGGAACGTCGATTACTCGAGAAAGAAAAGGAGGAATTGGAAGAGAAATTGAGGGAGGAATTGGATATTGAGAAGAAGAAAGTGGAAGAATTGACTGATTGGCAGCTAAAGTGTGAGGTGAGTAGTGAAAGAACACTTGTTTGGGGATGAAGGAAAATCAAATAGCTCTAGTTAGGCAATTTATTCAACCTTTTTGGAGTGTTGTCAGAGGGGGGGGGGAAGGTTCCGATTGAGGGGGTTTCCAACCCGTAATGACTGAAACATCCAATCCCTGAAGGAGTCCCATCCTGGTTTTCATGTAGAAGAAGTCGGATCCTGTTGTTATCTCCATAGCTATTTCGTATAATTTATTGATCAATCCATAATTTTGTTTCAGATGGTGGAAACGGAGAATGGACTGATTGCGAAGAGAACTGCAATAGCGATAGAGAAGAAAGATGAACTGTTGAAGGAGAAGGAAATTGAGATTGAAGAATTGAGAGCCAGGTTGGTTTCTGTCCCATTCAATCTACCTTCTATAGACGATTATCCAGTAAAGAAACAATGCTCTTGCAGACTTCGCGATATGGACCGTCAATCGATTACCTCTGATGATTCTGTACGCGACCTCGAAAGAGATATGAGGAGCATAAAGAATGCGATAGATGGACAGGAATTGGACGAAGTTCGGGATGAATCTGTCGTGGAGATAAAAGTGATAGACGATATGAAAAGAAGAAATGAAGAATTGGAAGAACAATTGGAAGAATATCAGAAGAAAGTGGAGGAGTTGAATGAGAAGGTTGAAGATGAGAGGAAGAAATGGAACGAGGTAAGGTCATTTATTGATTGGAACGTAGCTTACGGTAATCTCAATATGAAAATCGATGTTACAGGAACTTGAGACAGAGAAGGATCGAGTAATGAAGAGAGCGATGAGTATTGTGGAGAGGAATGATGCATTGTTGAAGGAGAAAGAAGAGGAGATGAACGAAGAAATGAGAAGAAGAGAGATGGACGTTGAAGAGAGAATGGAAGAAGTGAAGAGAAAGGAGAAAGAAATGGTTAGTTGGGGAATTAACAAACAATCTAAATGTATTCATATTGTTTTCAGGAGATCAAGATGGCCGAATTGAGAAGGAAGTTGGACGAAAAAGAATATTTAGTGGACGAATTGACGACAGAGAAGGAAGAAATGGAGAGACTTATTGAGAAGAATATGAAGGAGATGGAGAAACTGAGGGAGAGGTCTGTTTCATACCGACATCGTTATACCTTAGAAAATACCGCACAATTCAAATTTTGTGGTTCTGCTAGTAAAAAAATGAATCCATATTTTAAGGATCGGAGAAATGGAGTCTGGAGTGAATGAAGAAATTGAAGAGATGCGTGCAATCGTGAATTCTCTTCGCAATGTGCAGTCTATCAGAGACAAAGAATTAGCAGAGATGATCTCATTGAAAACCACGGTAGGTTGAAAAGATGTTGATTATCGATCGATTCGATAAAATTATTGTTCTTGAGGTTCACTATCAAAATACAACTATCGATAATCTGAGAAGATTGAACGAAGAATTGGAAGAGACGAATAATGAAAATGTAAAGATGATAGAAGAGTTGAATGAGAAGATTGAAGAAGGAAAGAAGAATGAGAACGAGATGGATGAACTAAGAGAGAAGTCAGTTTTCTTCTTCAATTTCTCGTTTTTGGGCTATGAAATATTACTTGGCAATTACATTACACTTACACTTATGTTAGTACTTTTTCTGGAGAATATTTTTATTGAATCTTTTCAAAGGATTGGAGCGATGGAGAGACGGATGGATGAAGAGGCTCAGAAGTTCCATGCCCTCGAACAGAAGAACGAAGATCTTTCGAAGAGAATCATGGCAGCTGACGAAGCATTGACTGAAACTACCACGCGCTATGAGGTAGGTATACTGTATTCGACTTGCTCTTCTAATCGATATTATCTTCAGGACTTGAAGTCTATCAGAGACAAAGAAATAGCCGAGATTCTCGAACTGAAAACGACGGTAGGTAGAAAAGACAATGGTCCATCGATCTGATCAAACTATTGATCCTCTGGTGTCCGCCCACAAGTTGGAATCAAGTACTTCCCACAAGTTGCCTCCAAGCTTGATGGCAACTTGTGGGAAGTACTTGATTCCAACTTGTGGGATCTTTGAGCGGGGGAGCGGGTTACGGTAGTTTTCTCTCATTCGGTATCGTGTTGTGTCATGTTCATTTCTATTCAACTGCTTGTACGGCGCATTTGCTTTATTTATTATTTAAGTCAATCAAAACGTGATTTGCAAGAAAAGAGTATTATAGTCATTACAAAAACGACTAAATGTCAAAGACAATTTCGATGAAACATTAAAATTCCTAGTCTTCGTAAGAAGTGTCATTCTTGAATAAATTAGATAGTCATTAGTCGTCGAGGGCAACCGATTCTGAATAGAACATCGAGAATTGCATGAATTATATGCGTGAAGACTCACCGGATAATGTAATTCTTCTCCGGGTTTGAAAGAATTATAAAAATTAATAGAAACGTCCAATATTTGGAATACATTCTCTTTCTTCCCTGCAATCTCGTTCAAACTGATAAACGCTCACCTTTGACAGCATTATAGGAACTCCAATCAATATAATTTATAAGAAATTGACGCAGAATACAATACACTCCGTAAAATAAAACAGAAATTCAATCGATGAAAGCATGTCCAAACTTGAAAATGTTGTTGTGCGCAAAGTGCGCTTGAGGAGTCTGTCTTTTAATTCTAGTACAGTCAAATTTTCGGGTATGTAAACAGGCTCCCGGTGCTTGATTCCAACTTGTGGGAATGGGGCAGGGGTACTGTACTTGATTCCAACTTGTAATCTCATTTCTACTTGATTTCAACTTGTGGGCGGACACCAGAGGATTTGTATTTGAGGTTCACGAGCAAAATAGAACTATTGAAAATCTGCAAAGTTTGGACGGTGAATTGGACGTCATGAAGAATGAAAGTATGAAGATGAAAGAAGAGTTGAATGATAAGATTGAGGAAGGAAAGAAAGTGGCCAGCGAGGTACCGATTATTTTTCATAAATGAATTATTTCGTGTAATAACATATTATTAAGATGGATCAGTTGAAGGCTGAAGTGGAAAGAAGAACGCATTTGCAAACGAGACTCGAGGATGAATTGGATATTGCTAGAAAGGTGATCTTTGAACTCTGATTTCAATCGTATCCTAGTGCTTTCCAGATGACCGAAGACGCTAATAATGAGGTGAAACGTGTGAAGAAAGAATGCGAGAAGGAGAAGGAAGAGATTCAAAAGGAATGGATGGATAAGGAATCGAGAAATAGTGAAGAATTGAAGAAAATGATGGACAAAGAGAGGGATGAATCGGTCAGTTACAATTTTAATCATCTAAAATGTTTAATGTTTCTAGGCGAAGCGTGTGAGTGATGCACTGACTGAAGTGAAGAAATTTCAACAGTTATGTGAAGAACTGAATCTACAGTACCAGGAATTCAAGGTTGGTGGAGTACGGTAGAGTCGGGCCATTATTGATTGATTTCAGGCAAGTGCCGAGCATCAATACGCGACTGAAATGGCGGAGAAGGATGAAGAATTGAGTGTAGTGAGGGAAAGATTGACTGAATTGGAGAGTTATCCAGGTCCAGAGTGATTTTTCAAATATTTCAACTGAGCCAATTATTGCAGGCAGACTAGTCTCTGTCGATGGCAAAGACTCGGAAGGTCGATCAGTTTACGATCTCCTTCCAGATCAATTGAAGGACTTCATCGATCAGACTACGGTAGGTCATGATTGAATACGATAGTTATTGATTATTCCCTTTCAGAATGAATCAGTAAGAAGAGCAGTGGAATTCTGTAAGGGTATGATAATCAGAGGAGAAGTGAACTCATCAACTCCCTCCCATATTCCATTATTGATTGAGAGATTGGAAGAAATTGAGGTATAAGTTGAAATGATATCGATTGATCTTCTGGTGTGAATCATTGTGAATTATTTACTCAGATGCGAACTGCGACATTCAACGATTTCCGTAATTTTGTGGTTCAACTGTTCAAGGAAATGGAACAGGGAGAGGGATCGGAAGAATTGGTTAGCTGCTTTATTGGTTTAATTTTCCCGTGATCCGCATTCTTCGTACCCCGCTATCAATGATATTCATTCAGGTTCAACCGCTGGCTGATTGGATGGCTCGATTAGACGACGAAATGGCTTATTTGAAAGAAGAATTGATGAAAATGGAGAAGATTCAGAAGAAGAATGAAAAGAATCTGAGAATTAGCGAGGAAGAGAGAAGAAGAATGGAAGATGAGATGATTGGAGCTGATGAGGAAAGAAAGAAAGTAATTAATGAAATTAGGTAAGTATTCAATGGGGATTACAATAGCGATGCAAGTAGGCAGAGAAGATGGAGATCATTTTCAGGCAACTACAGATTGATTTCAAGAGAATGGAAGCGGAAAAGGAGGAATTGGAGAAGTCTGCACATGGATTCAAAGATTTGTTCGAGGTACGGTAGATTGCGAGGGAGAAAGGATACGGTAGTACAACGTTGCCTCTTGCAGGAGAAAGTCGCCGAATTGGAAGAGGCCGATGATGTTTTGGAACAGTATAAGGAGAGATGCAATCAATTGGTGAGGCCTTTGTTTATTTTTATATTCGTGCAAGTTCATCAATAAAAAAATTACGGAGAATTCCTTACAGAACGATGAAGATGATGCGAAGAAAAGGAAGATTCAAAGGCAGGACGAAGAGTATATTGAAATTGAGAAGAAATTAGAGGATCAAATCGAACGATACTCGAATATCTCAAGAAAATGTGAGTGAGAATGTCTGTATAAAATCATTATTTGATAACTACGAAATTAATATTTCCAGTGTCCGATGAAACTTCACTTGCTTACGATCTTGAAAACGATAAGAGAAAATTGAAGAAGGAATTGGACAGAACGAAATCGTATGTAATCACCTGAAAATTGATATAGAATTTTTTAAACATGAGAGAGTGAAAAGCATCACAAACAGGGCTGTCGAAGGAAGAATCCTCTTCGTTTCCCTTTCTCTCTCGTTACGTAACGTAACGCTACCGAAGTGATATCGTGTTGAATGAAGAGACGGTTTCTTCATTCTGATAGCCCTAAATACAAACACGGTGAAAGATGTATTGAATTGCAGGAGCAAGTTGAAGCTGGCCGGCCTGATTCGAGAGTTTATGTACTGTCTGAGGAAACATTTCGAAGTGTACAAGCGAGTGAAGGGAAGAAATGAGAAGAGACAGGTACGGAATGGATATGGTAGAATACAGTAGATTGAGGTATTAATTATATTCCAGGAACTGCTGGACCGTGCTCTGGAGGGAATCGAAAAGACCCGTTTAGAGATGGAGTCTGCAAAAATTGAAAAATTCGGAAGGCTCAAGAAACTTGAAACGGTTAGGCTCCTATTTCATTTCCTTTTTTCCGATTGCTTGGAAAGTCCTTCTTTATTGTATTTGAAGATTACTGTAAAACTAGGTTGAAAGATGATCTTTGATCTCTCTTTTCAGTCGATTCGTGGCAATCTTGTGGACTTCTTGAATGCGGACCGCTTTGATTACAATGAAAGTGATCGATTAAATTCACAAATCCAATCACTCAAGAATGAGAGTGGAGCAATCACCGGTGAAAATAAGGAAAATATTCATTAGGTACTGATGATTCAGCTATTTTTTTACGCCTGCTCACCCCATACTTGTAAATGTAAATCAACCTCGTTTTGTCGATTCGACATATCATTATGTATCACGTGTAAACAAAATGGAAATACTCCAAGAATAAAAACAACAATTTATCGAATCGAAACTATCGATTGGCACTGAGAAAAAGGGAGAATAACACTGATGGGAGCTGGAATTTGAATCACAGAAGGATAAAACGGACGAAGAGTGAGAAATCGGTAGATCCCTGATTAGACGAAAAAAGTGAACATAACAGATACATAGTACTACATTAGAATGACTAGTCAATCATCGGGTATACGGTAGAACGGTGAGATTTTATCGATCGACCTACTCTTATCTACATTCACAGTCCTGAGAGAAGAGAAGGACCGGGACTAGTAAGAACTAGTGAGTATACTTCGTTCTCGTATGACTAATTCCCGATATATCGATTGACTGATTGAGGGATGCCTAGTCCAAGAGAGAATTGAGGAGAAGAGGAAAGGTACTCGTAATTATTATGAGGGTTACAAAGGGAGTCAGTTCATAAGGGACACAACGGGTTCAAATTAGACACATAATAGATTTTTAGTTATATAATCGACATTAAGTAGATTGAAAAAATCCAATTGTTTGTACATTTCCGTTACGTGTTGATACATTTCGAAGAACGTTCCGATGAGAAGATAGATCTCACCTATTCGAACTTCGATATCTTCTCTACCGATCTCCCTGAGATACCGTACTCATTACTACCGTAATCAATCTGTTTACAGTACCTGTAGTGATCGATGAGACCTTCTAGAAGCTTCCTCTGAACAGTCTTAGCCATGCTCTTCATCTTAATCGTGTATTCGAGAAGACCTGCAAGAGGGAAGGATCAATCAATCGATAATCTACAGTAATCCTCATTCTCTACCGTACCTAATTTCCAGCTTGCGATCGCTTTGAGAACCGCGTGTTCATGTCTGTCCAATTTGAGCATTCGCATTGGGGTAATAACCTGCTTGTGGAAGCAGTGATTGAAGCACAGGAATAATCTGCAATATCGAAGATTCATGATATTCACGCTCAGTACACTTGAAATATCGATTATTCATTCAGACTACAGTACACTACCGTACTCCTCACTTCTTTTTATCCTCAGTGCTGATGATCGATTCGTCGTCCCATCCCACGGAGAAATCTCCCGGACCACACGTCGAATAGCTACCATCCGTGAACACGAGAATCTGGTCCTACAATGAACACGATTAGGATACGGTATTATTGATTGTCGTATACAGTACTTACATCTTCATTGCTCACAACGGAGGATATGTATCCAATGTCGAGAACGGAAAAACCGAGGGAGCAGAATCGAAGGAGCATCAACTGAGAAGAAAATCGATATTGGAGGAACATTAATGATGCCAGTACCTTTTCCTTATCCTCGAGATCTTGTATAAATGGCATTTTCTTAGCGTATTCATAACCGAGTAAATGGTCGAATTTAACAGCTTCCGCCTGTCCTTGCAGTGTATGAGTCTTCAGTGAATCACGAGTGTACGGCTGTAAGGAAAAGTGGTTAGGAAAGGTTATTTCAACTATTTTTAATTGGTCACATCATCACTACGAGTTCGATAGCTGAACTATGATTCCCTACAGTGCTTTTAAGGGTCGTCGCTAACTAGAAGAAGAAAAATATGGAGAGATTGAGCTAATTGAGGGGAAGAAGAAGGTGAGAAAGAGGGCTTTCTGATGACTACCCCCTCATCTTCGAGAGTTATTTAGAGTTTGGACCTAATTATGTCACCCCCATAAGTGGTCAATGTTTGTATTTTGGAATTCGATACGATCAATGTATCAAAATCACGGAGTCCCATTGCAAGACTATGGCAACCATACTACACTACACCCTTGAATTGTCCCTTTGCTGAGTACTCCGATTGTAGTGTTCCCAATTTAATCAGTAAATGCGCGATATCATATCATTTCTTAATTTGTTGTAGTCTGATCGACATTTTTCAAGAATAAGTGGAAATAAAGAAACTAAAGTAGAAAATGACTTACGACACTTCCATCTCCAACAGTGAATGCAATCATTGGTTCAGAAGTGAACATCATTCTTCTTTTATCCATTGCTTCCTTCTCGAATGCCACTAACTTCTCCAATAATTCTCTCCCACTCATCTCCAAATGGGGAAGATTCTCAGCCGGAGGAGGCTCTTTCGTCTTCAACACCTGTAATACACACCATAATCTCTAATTTAGTCTACCCAAATACCGTAATCAATCAATCAATCACAATTGTCAGAACTTACATCATTGAGTGACAAATTCCAATTGAGATAATTGGTGGAATCGGACGTGGACGGCATTTCGGGTGGAGTTGTGCCGATCGAGTTATTAGCCGATTCTTGAGGAGTGATCAAATCAGCAGGAGGAGGAACAGGAGCACTCATTAATTGGACCATTTCAGGAGGGAAAGAGGGAGGAAATTGAAGAGAAGCGAAAGATGTTGTAGCAAAGAAGGAATGATCTTCTTCTGTTCCTGATTCCACTGACGATGAATGAGGTTGTTGGAAATCAAGAAGGAGAAGGGCGGAGGGATCCATCTTCTGATCCACAACCACATCTTCTTCACTTGCTGGCTCCATTTTCTCCCTTTTTCCATTGGGAAAGAGCATCTCGGGAGAGATTGGCTCGTTCTTCACAATTGACGCCGAACCACCAGCAGCCTGTAATTAACTCAATTAGCTCCTGGTAAATCGTTCCACTAGTATTCCGGTTCCGGAACACTGAAACAATTTTCAAATTGAATCTGAAAAGGGTGGATCCCAAATAGAGGATAACAGAGTACATAAAGGAGATGAATTGCTAAAGCAAACGAATGACGTCAAACGAATAAAAAAAGCTTCCAGGAGAAACTAGATTTATGTGAGAGAGGATGATTGCTCGCGTTTCGAACTCTAATCACTATTCTCCTCTCCCGCACTGATAAAGGTGTATTGGATAATTGATAAGGCCTCTAATCGATGGATACCGTATTCTACCGTACTCACCATTGCCATTTCGAATTGAGTGAGAGGAGAGACGACGTTATTCGGATCGTCCTCATCTTCCTCCTTCTTGTGCTTAGACGGACGTCGTTTTTGTACACCTGAAGGGCGAACGCCTTCAATTATGGGGATAGTGCTCCCTCGCCCATTGGGCCCGTATTTAGATGCACCCTCGCATTGGGGAGGTTGGCATGTCTCTGGATTTTGGCCCAGTCTTTTCGCACATTCCCTCCCTAACATTTTCATTACCTACCCCTTCCACATTCAGAGCGGACAGAAAACGGGCCAAAACTTAAGAGAGATCTAACACTTTTGCATAATTCTTCCTATTTTTCTGCTAAAAATCCTTGCTTATCCCTACTAACATGATTCGTTGCACGTGATCACATTTAGGAACAAGCGCCTTTTAGCCGACCAACGAGGCCTCTACCCAATATTTCTCCCTTTTTTTTCTTATTTTCTCACAATTTGTACCTGATCATGAAAGTGAAGAAAAGTTAGTCCTAATAGTATTGTCTTTCCTTCCTACTTCTACAAAAGATCTATCACCACCTTTACTTCTCCTCATAACTCATTCACTTGTGTCTCAAACACCACCATCTCGAAAGAAACACGAGTATCTAACACACGGATATTACCTTGCCCAATTCACACATTCCTAGATGTTTCTGCTCAGTGGAAGCATGGATATTGTCATAAGATGGGAAAGGGGAAGGGGTGGATCTCCTAGATATTCCTACTCTTTTTCATCTTCTCTTTTCCCTCTCCAACTTCTCCCCTATCTTCTCTCTATTCCCACGACAGAGGGGTCTCGTGAAGGGAGGGGAAGAGAGGGGGAAGGAGGAGAGGAAGGACTCAAACATTCTATCGATCTACCACACCTTGTTGAGACATCCGAGGACGAAAAACAACGTGTTGCTCTATTATGACGACGACTAAGTGAATAGAAGAACTACAATAAAGAAGGAAGGACAAATTGACAGCTGACTTTTAAGTATCGCAGATTTACGTGTGCATTTTCGTAGGAAGGAAATAACGAAGGCAATAAATAAATCAACCAAAATAAGGTATAGAAAGGAAGATTTAACTCACAGTGTCTCTTCATTCCGGCCCTCAAACATTTCTCGTATCGACAGGCACGACAGATCATTCGAAGTTCTGGAAGGGGGAAGGGATTATCATTGTCTTTTCCCATCCTCATTTGCTCTTTAAAGAGAGACCTCCCCTAATAGGATCGTATCGGGTGCTTCTCTCTTTCCATCGGGAGAAGCATCTTTCTCTCTCCTTCACAGAAAAGCACAATCTCATCTCTCTCGCATGTGCACGCGACTTCTCCTCTAAGGGCACGCCATCTCAGAAAATGGAAAAAAGGACGTCATTCAACCACGCAAATTTAGAAGGTATATTAACAGAGATCTCATACCGTAGTAGATCTGACATTGTCGATTGCCCTTGCAGTTGAAGGTGATGTTCAGAGCTACCGTTCTCCTGAAATATTGTTTTTTTTAATGTTGAAGTATATTGAAATATGCCATTAATAAATAAATACCTGAAGAAAGCGGCACATGCCAGGCAAGAAACGGATCCGAAATGGGGCGAGGCCGAATTGGGGGAGCCGCAAACTAGACAGCCGTCCGGAGACGGATTAGCTACTGCGTGCGCCGTCCTTATCGCTACGAGTACTGTAAGAGATTACGGTATTGATTGATTTGATTGATCTGATTGAACTGTGCGATTGTTTCATTGTATAGGAAGTATTCCAGAGTGGTGGTCTCTTGATCACATATGGTCGGGAGTGGAAAAGAGGTCGAAAGTGTAGCTGAGAGTGGAGAGAAAAGCGGGACAAACTCACATTTCGCATCAAGATTAGCCTGTTGATGTTTGAGAGCCAATGTGGCATAATCCATCGAAGTTGAGGAAGAGCCTAATGAAGAGAAGGAATTGAATGAGAGAGAGAGAGCAAAGAGAAAGACAAAAGTTGCGACGAATTGAAATGACAAGCGACGCGTGTAAATGGAGGGGAAGTAGAGGTAAGTTGTTGAAGATTTCCCCTCGAAATGAGGAGGTTTGTAATGGTGAGAAAGAGAGATGGAAAGAGAGTGCAAGGGAGTGTATGTGAGTGTGTTGGATGATGGGAGAGAGAGGAAGAGAGAAGGGGAAGAAAGGGAGGATGGAAAGGAAGAGAAAGAGAGAGTACATGCGGAGAGCCACATAGAGTTCTCCCTATTCAAGAGAGTGAAAAGACACGAGCAAATAACCTGAGTGTGTCACACTATGGCTATGCGAGATCCCCTTTCGTTTCCTTCCAAGACATCAAAGTACCCTCCTTTTCACGTATATTCACTCGCAAATTTAACCAATATTATACGGCCTACGTGCACGAGTGGGAAAAGCGGCGAAACAAGCGGAAAATAGTATACAATGGGAGAAAGGGGAAGGGAAAGGGGAAGAAAAAAAAAGAGGAAGAAGAAAATCGGTCAATGAATTGCTCATACCGTAATCGCGTTAAGGTACGGTATGTTTCCAGTTGGTGCGCATCTTGCGTCGCATAGCTTATTGAAGAGTCGCCACTTGTTTGTTCAGAAAAATCGAAGAACGCGTGATTTTCGTGGTTTAGAGAGAGTGGAAATCGAGTGGGGAAAGAAGAAAATAAGAAGAAGGAAAAGGCAAACTGAACTAGGAAGAGGACTGGTGAGAGAGGAGTGAAGCATTGTGTGCGCAGGTCTCTAGCTAGAAGGAAAGATGAGAAGGTTGAAGGGGAAGGAAGAGGAAGAGAGGGGAAAGGCATATTGAGATTGAGTCTACGATGGAATATATTAGTCCCGATTGACACTCTAGGATACAATCCACTTCAGTCGAAGATGAAGCAAGTTTAGATCAGGGAAAGGAGAAGAAGTTGCAGAGTGGAGAAAGAGTTCTCCCTCTCTTTCCCTTCCCTTCCCTTCCTTTCACTCTCTCTCCTCCCTCGCAACTCTCGATAGAGGGAAAGAGAAGACTTCGTCAGTAGAAGAAGAATAGAAGAAGACGTAAGGGCACGTGAGGCATATGAAGTTTGGAGAAGAAGAAGAAGAAGGAGAAGGAGAAGGAAGAGATGGTAGATCAAAGATCGATTATGAATTATGATTGGGAGAGTTGTGGTAGGGGAAGAGGGACGATATTGGAGGGCTGAACAAGCAATGTGGGGTAGAGAGAGAAAAGAGAGACACAGAATCAGAGCTCATCTTCTCTCTTTTTGTGCACTTTCAAACAGAACAGAGAGATAGAAGGGGTACGGTGGATCGATTGATCTCGTGTGATTATCGATTGATTGATGGATTGATAGGAGTAGCGTGCGAATGTGTGAGAGGAAAAATGAAAGAGAGTGGAGTGTGGGGAGACAGATTAAAATGATAAGAAGAAGACGAAGGGGGAAGAGAAAGAGAGTGATGAGAATAGAAAAGAGTATGGTGAGTGATGGAATGGTGAGAGAGAGAGAGAGAGAGGAGTCCCTCCCGTCCCCTAATAATGTACTCTTGAGAGTTTCGGAGGGGGGTTTGAATGGAGTGGCGAAGTGGAGGGGGGAAAGCAGAGGAGGGAAGAGGAGGGAGGGAATGAGGGTTGCGGAGACCGAGAAAGGACAAACAAGAAGAGGGGAAGGAGGAGGAGGTGGAGTTGACCGAAGATCTGTCTGGAATTGGAGAAGCGAGAATGAATAACAAGCATGGTGTTGAGATCAAGAGTTCGATCGTACACATCAATTCATACATCATGTCTCATAGATGACGATCAAATGGATCCAGATGAACTACAGACTGTAGTCCAACTGATAATGAGTGCTTATCAGACTGTCACATACTAGGCCTAGCTAGAATGATCTCAGAAGGGCAGGGGAGAAGAAAGAGACAAATTCCCCAAAAGCCGTTGATTGTTTGGGAGGGTGTGATCTATTGTGTGACCTCCTCTCTCTATCCCTCTCTGCTTCAGTGTGGAATCTATGCCATTCTCGTAGTCTCTTCACTCTCTTCTCGATCTGGCAATAGAAGGCATAATAAGTGCCCGAGAGGTCGTTAAAGCTTGTAAATGGTTGGGGAGGCAGTAGGTAGATCAATAGTGGTCGAAGGAAGGAGAAGTAAGACAATCGACGACCTCATAATCCTTATCATCGCTTATCATTCCATTCACTCGCAACGTCAAAGGAGAGCCTCGGCCAGCCGTGTCAACTGTACAGTCCACGAGGTACTATTTTTTCACGCTTTTCATCTGTTTTTAGCTCCACTTTTCACCTTTTCCATAAAGAAACGTGATGAGTATGTAATAGAAAACACAATGTATCGTACCTTTCAATTTCAACTGTTCAATGATCGAGTTGATACTTTCTGAAACTTTCAAAAGTATCAAGCCCCGTTTGAGCTTCCCAGCCATTTTGGCGGAATTTCCTTTTTTTCATCTTTTTTTTTCGTGCTCGGTTTCCCGAATCAACCAGAAAATAACCCAAAATATGCTGTATTACGGCCGCAAAACACTTATTTATAATTTGCGAAAATGACTACCGTAATCGAATTTCGGACCGCGATCAACTCGATCATTGAACAGTTGAAATTGAAAGGTACGATAGCTATACTGAAAAATCTCAGTAAACATCGGAAAGTCTTACTTGAATTGCCGTTGTATCTTTGAAAGTTTTGCCTTTTATGAACATTCGAATTATTATTTTCTGATAGATCTATCTCACGACGTTTCTGTGGTTTTTATATCTCAGTAGGTTTGCTGCAGAAAATAAATGGAAAATATAGATATGATATATGTAGATAATTTTGATCTCTATATAGTCCGATCTGACCAAATAGTCCGATCTGACCGTATAGTCCGATCTGACCAAATACCATATCTCATTAATCTTATTACCGTAATTCTCAGGAATGGGTCCTCAGACAGAAGACGAGGCATTCGAGCTGATACTCGTAGTTCTCGTACCATGCATCGTTAGTGTCTCGTGTCTTCTCTGTTGTGCTCGAATCTTCTACGTGTATTATTCATACAGAAGGTGAGTTGTCCCCCTCTTAGTCCCGTGATGGAATACGATAGGTCTCGCAGGGAAAGAATACATAGATTGCCAGTGAGAAGACGAAGAGTAAGAAGGAGAGAGACGATCTATGGTCAGTCCGTGCATGCAAATAGATAGAAGTAAAAGATCAAAGTTCAGAACAGCCGACAATCTCAGTGATCAATCCTCCACCCAATTACGATCAGATACTCAAAAATTCGACAGATTTGCCTCCACCAGCGTATTCCGCGCAACCATCACCGTATGTCAAGATCGTTCGGGTTGTAAATAATAATCTACCTGCAGGACCTCCGAGACGGATTCACCATTGCCACCCCACTATACTCCGACAGAGAACGATTCGAGAAGATAATTCATCGCGAATTATTGTTAATTTATGCACCTATGGCTGTATATTACTGGAAATCAAACGAGAATTGGAATAAACTTTAATTTAAATTCGATTTTTCTCATGACTGTGTTAATAAAATTCGGAAACACAAAAAATACTTTTGAAAAGTGTGAAAAATTACGGTAATTACCGTAATATCGGGTATGTATTGACTTTTTGTGTTTGAATTTTGAGCGACTTCCGGTTTTCGCGCCCAATTCGTTTTGTTGCAATGTTTTGTTTACATCTTTTTCCTTTTAATTTATTCAGCTTGTGTTTTCATCGCATATGCCCAGAGCCGGCGAATGCATGTGTTAGTGCGCACACTACCGTAGATTTACACGATAAAGGGTTTTCTTTCGTTACGCGCTAGTCGGGGGAGAAGAGTAGTCTTTCTCTCTCTTTTTCTTGCGTGAAGCCTCGTTTGCCTTCCCCTTCTCGCATTGCAAATGAGGCGCTGCCCTTCCAATGAGTTTTCCCGCACCTTTCCTCTCCACTGATTTCACTTTCGCATCTTGCAGACTGCCCTAGAATGCGAACGTAGTGCCATGGCCAGTCGACCCATATCACAGTCCGTTTCTCACTCCAAGAACAAGAGTCAGCAGAAACCGGAAGAATGGATTTCCACGCTCATTCAGCGCTATCAGGACCAGGTATGAGCTTATTTTTATCGATTTTACTCCCACTAATAACACTCTTAGCCTGAAGTTATGCTTCTTTCGTCACGAGTTGTTGTCCACTCTGCAAATAACTGTTTAATGCGCCCGTATTTTATCCCGTTGGTCTTTCAGCTGCCGACTGGCACTGGGAAGGTGTCAGACAGAGAATCTCGCGAATTGCTGCTCACTACTCATCTCTGTATTGTCAATGTGGGCAAGCACCATTCGATCACGATCATGCAAGGACTCGTTAGAGTACTCAAAGCAGTTAATGCCAGTGTGAGACTTTTATATTTACTTACTTTATACACGCAAAAATAGCACCGTTTGTTGGTGGAATCTTGCTTATTTGGAAATATTCTCATGGGAGTTGTTCATTGTGTGCCAATGTGCTGCAATGCCATTGTGACGCGTCGTCAAATAATGAGCTTTTCTTCCTTTCAGAAATGGACTGCGCCAGTAGCGATAATCCAGTCCCGTCTCTTCATTCTATCGACCATTCTCGATTGTTTACAAGAGACTCAGGTGAGGGATTCAGATGGATTACCAGATAGAGGGGGGAAATTGGGAATCCATCATTGTCTCTCACTCGGAATGAGAAGGAAGATTGGTCTACACTTACCAGAAACTGGCCATTTAGCCAAGTCGAGATTGAGAGATTGATAAAAGAATTGATTACAGCCGTTCCAAGGACGAAATCTGGACAGAGATACGATGATCAAGAATGTTCTCAATGAAATGTGGATTATCATCCAGAGTGGAAACGCCGAAGTTGGCAAGTTATTCTTTCATTTCTGTGTGCGTATTCGCCTAAATTTATCATATATTGTCCATGGTTGACAAGCTTAAATCGAATACAGCATTTTGAATCAACTGATCACTTAGTGCTACAACTGCAAATCTACGGGCAAATATGGTGTCCGATAATTGCATTTTCATTCAGTTGAGCGGGCGATTTGTGTGGTCTCGAGAGTGGGCGATATCGCGGCTCCCGTGAGTATGGCCAGAGCTGAGATGGGATTGAATGTGCTACAGGTTTGATCTTTGATCTTTCATCTCTACCCTAATGAAACACTGCCCATTGCCCTCAACGCCTCAATGCCGTGAAAAGTAGTAATCAAAAGGAGACCAGTGTCATCAGTGTTTCTCGAACGAGTTTAAGCGGAGTGTGTGTCTCTCTTGGGCGCATCTAACGAGTGAATGAATCCAATTGAGTGTCCTCCCCTCCTTCCCTCTTTTTTTTCTCCTTCTTCGAATGGAGTGAAATGAGTGAGAGATGCAAAGAAAGAAGGAGGAATATGCAATGAAGAGAGGGAGACACGACCAGAAACATTCACCAAGTAGAGGGAAATAAGTATGCATACACGAGTTTGGAAGGAAGGGAATGGCCACATTTAATATCGGTTCAATGAGTTCCTTGAAGAAAAGAAAGACTGGGGAACAAAAGGAATGCTCACGAGAAAGATGAGTAATGAAGGCGATGGGGTGAAAACTGACCGATAATTTAATAATGTATTAAATAATAATAATAATTCTATAATTACAGGACGAAGACAACACAGAGGAAGCAATCCAGGAGGCTCTCTCCTTCGTTTCTCTAATGTCTCATGTCTCACTCGATCTGGATCAACTATGCAAGTTCCTCCACATGGTCAGTTCATGTTTCACTGATTCGACAAGTTTACCGTTATTTGTAAAGTGCAATTGAATCAAAATTCATTGTAAATATTAAAAAAATGTTGTAGTAGCTTTACGAAAACGATTAGAGAATGAGATGCCACCTAGTCAGCCGAGGTTTCACTGATTCTACAAGTTTGGCTAGGTTGGCGACATGCAATATACGAGGAGAACAGACTTGGAATATTATATGTTTTGTCCTACGAACTCGAAAACGAAGCATCTCCAATTATTGTTCAGGTGAATTCTCTCTGGCCTCCCCGGAAGGAGCACCTGGAGAGTGTGTGCTGCATGATCACTGCAGTTATGTGGAAATTCATCGAGAAGTATCCGGATACATTCTCATCCCTGCAGCACAGTCCCTATCCTCATGTCACTGGTGAGAGATCATTGATGATTTATAGTAGGCAAGGAAGCTATTTCCTTAGTGAATTGTGTGGGGCGTATCGCCAGGCAACTCGTGAGTAGCCATGACAGTTTGATTGAATTATTGGGAAGCGATTCTGGCAGAAATTTGCCTTGGAGGATTTATGTTTCAAGGTTATCTCAAGTTGCGAAACATTTGTTGTACACTAATGATTGAAACTTGGTTAAAAACAATTATCAAACAACGTTGTTAAAATTAATTTATTGATAATTTATCTTTTTTTCAGAAGCGACGGATACTCTCTTCAATACGATGAATACTCCGGATATGAAACGGAGATGCGTCTGCTGGCCAGTGCAGATGCTGCTCATCGCTGTTTCACCCGTGAGTTATAATATCTTTTGTCTTTTCCCGGTGATCGTGGGTTTCATCTATCAGTCATACGTTCACAGCTCACTGCGCTGAGATGAGGTTTACAGTCATAGTGAAATATAAAAATATAAAGCCTTTCCAGTGCTCGCTCGAGGCGATCTCGCACGCGCAAGACACACAGGGACTGCCCAATCTGCCAGAACACGTCATCATCAAGGTACCGTAATCTCTACAGTATTCCTAGTTACCGTAACCTTCTGCCTCTTTCAGCGTCAATTCGTGGACATGGTTGCATCGACAGTTCAATCGGAGCGAACGCAATCCAAGTCGCCGGCCACTCGCGAGCTACAGTATGCCTGCCAGGCTGCGGTGAGGATTACGGTAGTTGGTAGTTATTGATCGATTGATGTTCAGGTGAATCTGTGCAAGATCGCGACATTCGTCAATCAGTCGGACTTCTTCGTCTTCAATGTAGTGCAGCATATGATTGAGCATGTGAAGGTGAGTACGATAGGACAAAAGCACCGAGGAAGGAAATGAACTAGATGAACAAGACAGTAGATTTTATTATTCATATCTATACTATAGTGCTGGATTACTGCCGAATTCATAGTTACAGTGCACGTGAGACTCAAAAATACCAGAACGAAAAAATGATAAAGGAAATGTAAATCAACAGCGATTCTATTTTGTAAAATACGGATTCCATTCAGTCGGTGCTTCTCACTGGTTCTCGTCCGAAAGACATGGACAGAAATGTCCTCGTCGACTGCTTCGTCGCACTATTCAGACTCAAGGTGAGAATTCCTTTTTTTCGGGAAAAGTTCTTCATTCGATTGCTGATTCTAACGCAACTCACGAATCTATAAAGTGTGTGGAATCCAAAACTGCCTGGGCGACACAATCAGATTTTTTTCAATAACTTTCCGAATGTAACTGTTTTCGAAGTCGAACACTGTAGATACGTATAGTGCGTATGCAAAATTCGCCTGGTATGAAACCGTACTAGATGAGTAAGATAATTGTTTTCTTATTCATTCCTATACGGTTATGCCACTGTGGAATCATGCAGGATCAGTTGTTATAATATGTGTGAAGCTCACAAATACCTAGACGAAAAAAAATAAGGAAATTGTAAATGAACGATATTTCTCTTTTCAGTTCGACAACGACGTCTTCCGCGTATGCCTCAACACTCAGCAACCACTACTGCAGTTAGTACTCGTCGAGGCATTGTCTGCCATATCTGCACAGGTGAGATGGAATTTTATTGAATGATAAGGAAGGGAGATCTTAGGCTACAAGTTGAGAACGACCAATAGTAGTGGTGTTTCACGACTAATGGATATCAAATCTGATGATGTAAAATGACAGTGGACAGGGGAATTCGAGTCGTAATTACAATATCCCTATTCAGCCCTCTCAACTTCCGTGGTGGCCTCGTATCGAGATGTTGTCGTCTCGATCGGATCAATTACGTGCCCTTCTCCTCTCTACACTCGATAGAGTACTCGAGGCTGAACCAGTCATCTCAACCGCCCATCTCCCTATTGGAATGAGCAGGGTTAGTGAGGGGAACGGGTGGTGGAATGGGGTTTCAGTAGTAGATGATATCATCGAATTTATCAGCGATGTGCTCGTTCTACTTCATCTTCGTGCTTCATCTTCTAGCATTGAAAATACAAATATTATTGAGAAAAACAATTTGATGAGCTAGGTGAAAATGAGTATCACTAGTGTTTCTTAATCATGAAAATTACTTTTGGTGTAGTATTTCATTTGCTTCCGACGCACAATTTTTATAAATGGAAAAGGATGTGATGAACGAGATTGGCCAGGCAGAGATGGGTTACATTGGTATGTCTTGAGGAACAAATTAATGATTCTTGGATTTTTTTGAGTCAAATAAGTTCAATAAAAATGTTATCCTCCACTATCGACTCCCCTTTCAGTCATGGCACAAGGTATCTGGTCGATGGAGAGTGGAACGAGCATCGTCCGCCTCTCTCGCATCAGTGTGCAACCAGGCTGAATGCTCCCATACCAACATTCTCACTGCCATTCTCAAGATGATCACTTCCCATCCAACACTCCTTATTACGAAGAGAGTCAGCAAGGTTAGTTAGGGTAAAAGCGGTGAAGATTGAATCGCTGATTAAAGTTCGGTGCGGAGGATATGGGCTAGGTGAAACGAAGATCTGGTAAGGTATTGATTCCCGTGGTGCGATAGAAAATCTGAGAAGGAAATAATGCAGTATGATTTAATATCTTGAGTATGCAATGTGATCTCACATGATCATTACATGCCCGTTGTTTTGCCCTATCAAAGATCCGTGAATCGAGGATATTCCGGGTCGGTAGTTAAATATTTTTGAACCATTGCGAACGACAAGTATGGATCATTACTACATGCTCGTTACTTTGCCCTATCAAAGATCCGTGAATCGAGGATATTCCGGGTCGGTAGTTAAATATTTTTGAACCATTGCGAACGACAAGTATGGATCATTACTACATGCTCGTTACTTTGCCCTATCAAATATCCGTGAAACGAGGAGGATCCGGGTGGAGTGGGTAAAAGGATGATTTCATTTCAGACAGAGGAGGAGACTCGTGAGGAGGGATCATCGATCGAATCGATCGTATCCAATCTCGTCCTACTCATCGACCATCCACACGTACACTCCCAGACCATGCAGGTGAGGAAATTGTTGATTGGAGAGCCGTATTTTATCCATCATTGTGAGACCTCAATCACTGGCTTTGCAAAGAATGTGCAGCTGCAAAGTTCATGGTGACTTTTGAAAAAAGTGTCGAATGAGACTGTTTTCCATTTGCTTAAAGGAATATTTCTATCTAATCGTGATTTTTTGTAAATGTTTTATCACCGAAGTCCGAATCACAATCATTAGCGTCGATCTAGCATGGGAGATCATGTGTCTGTGGAGCAAGGATGTTCCTCGATAGTTAAAACAATTCAATGTCTTCATACTCGCATTCTAGGCCCTTCTCGCACTGCATCGAGTGGTCCCCGAGTGGCATCAGAGACAGGAGGCCACACTCAAGACATTCCTCAATGTCAAGTCAGTTAGGAGTTCTTTCTATCTATCGATAGTTGGAGATGATTCTGTCAATTACTGTATACTTTGGGTTGCTGGGAGGAGTGAAAGTTACGGTGGTTCAATCATCTCCATTCCAGTTCGCACATGCTCTTCTCGGTATGTCAGAAGTTGATCCATCTCCAGATGAGCAATGCATTCGAAGTGATCACATGGCTCAATCTCGTCATGCTCAAGAGGTACGGTAGATAGCTCATCTTGGAATTGATTTTCACTTGTGATCCACCTGTGAACACACCTGTGTACTTCATGTACCTAAGCACGCGGCTACCCGTTAAAAAATTTCTGATAATTGAAAATAGTCGGCTTCCTGTAAGAAAATTTTGAATTTTACGAGTCTTTTGTGCAAAATATGAATGTTTTTGAGAGGAATAGGTCGGCTACCCGTTGAAAAAAATCGTAATTATTTGCGGCTGCCCGTTCTTATAGGAAGCAAAAATTCCAAGAACATACTTGGCACAGGTATGCCTGTGAAGTATAGGTTTCACAAACGCTACCTTAGTCGATGAAATGGGACGTGATCTAATATTGTTTCGTTCGGAGTGTGCAAAAAATATAATGAGCAGTGTTGAGAGTACAACCCCCTTGTTTTGCAGACAAGAGTATCTCTCATCGTACACTGATCCGATCGAGTCGTGTCTACTCGATGGAATTGCCACTCAAGCAATTATGAAGTTCGAGGTGAGCAGGCAGATTGGGGTTGCGGGAGTTTTATAAAATTCTGATAGGGACTTGGTTTCTGATACGGTTTCGCTTGATGACGTTAAAAAACGTAATTCACGTTGCAACACAACAGGATATCTTTGCCTGATATAATTTTATATTTTGATTTTGTTCTGACTCTTGACACTATATCTTTATAATATTAAGGCCAATACAAGTCCACCTACTTCCAGGTAGTCTGCTATCTGTACCTCTGGAATTGTGCCCCCGACCTCGTTGTTGCCTCTCTTGGTCTCTTCCACACTCATCTCAAGGAGTGCAATGGAGTACTCTCGCCCAATCTGGATTCGTCACTCTCCAAGTAGGTTCTTTGTGTTTAGTATTCATTCCATTTAAGATATGTGTTTCATCAGGAGGTTAAGGTTTACGTATGTAGTCTTGATCTAATTGTCAGTTGCACCTGTCCTTAATAAAAATACAACTGATATCTCTCGATTTCAGAATCATGAGCGCGGTTCCTCACTCTACAATCATGACAGCGGGAAGGATCGCCCTTCAGAAGAGTGTCAATAGAGTACTACGGTATGGTTACTCTAATTATTGTGGTCTTTACTACCAATTGATGGAAAACCGAGAATATCGGTGATTTGGCGATTACATAGGATTGTTGGTGCTTCAGAGATATATGAAATATGGGTGAAGGAGAATATTTTGATTCTTAGTTCTTGCACTACTTAAAAAATAAACTCTCATTATGAAAACCTTGATCTGACGATAACATAGGTCATTCATGTTTCAGCAATACGCCTACAGGAGGATGTGTGATGGCTATTTGATCGTGAAAAGAAGATGCTTCCTAAAGAAAATAAATGAATGATTACAGTGGTCTTCCTCACTCGAACGCGGCCACTCACGAGGCATGGCACGAGACATTCCGAATATGGGAAATGTTTACCAATCAATTGGTCAATAAGTGCAGTGATCACTCGGAATTCGTGGAGCATGTAACGAAGGTGAGGAGAATATTTTTCTGATTATTATGAGATGCGATGTAGAACGGAAATTATCGAGACGTGTATTGAGTAGTGAGATTGGTGCTGCACCGAACAATTAAATCTTTTACACTTGCCCGCTTGTTGATTATATTGTCTGTGGAATGGGAATACAAAATAATGTAATTTGCGAAATTCATGATTCACTATTGATGCAAAGCCATGACAGTTGACCTTTTTTCAATAAGTCCCAATTTCTGTATAAATTATTGTTGGACAGTTAATATCATTTTGGCGCAATGAGATTGGGGCTGCGCTAGATAATCGAAACTTGAATAATTGAGGAATCTCTCGATTCTGCCTTTTCTTTGCGTTCCAAATCATCTCAACCTAATTGTTGCCCTTTCTCAGGTAACCTCAGACGGTACTGAAGTGTCATCGATGATCGATTCATGGAGTAGTATGAGTGCATTCCTCTGTGCTCTCTCCCATCTCATCTGGTTGAAGGAACCAAATCATGTCACCACGTGAGTACTGTAACATATTGATTTTTTTCCTGTTCCTTGTGATTTATTTTTATTTTCTTTCCATCCATATCTAAGCACTAGGGTTGTCTAAACGATAACGAGATTGCGGGCTCGCAATCCTCCCCCTACGCTCTCTCCATCGTTGCGAGCCCGCAATGCGACCTCTCCCTATTACGAGCCCGCAAGCCTCGTTTGGCCAACCGACTTTATTCAATAATTTTCTTAAACTGCAAATCACTTACCCGCGCACAATCCTCTCAATTGGGAATCTGCTTGCTCGAATACCGTATCCCTATTGCAGATTCATGGTCCGTCTACTGGGAGTGCTTCGAATGGACGATTCGGCCTATCGTGAACTGATGTGCAAGTGTGTCAAGGAGGAGCTGTCCTATGAGGTACGGTATCCCACGTTGGATATTTATACAATCCATCACTGCGTGGTGGTATCGTCTTTTATCGACATGTTAGCTACTTGTATTTGCGCAAGAATTTGATGAGTTTTCGTTCGCTGGTGGCAAATAACTAAAAAATCAATAACGAAACCCTGTCCGTTACAGTATCTCTCTTTACAGGTGCATTCATCGCTCGATCAGTTCCTTCTTCAACAGATCTCTTCTCAACTCTCAGGACACTCGAGCAATATTCTATTCGTCGAACACTGCATCTACATATTGAAGTGAGTGGAGAGGGGGTGAGATCAAGATAGTGAGGGTACGGGGAATTATGGTTCACATCCAGGGCATCGTGCAAAATTCAACAAAAAGTAAACAAATAATTGTATTCGCATCTCAACCGAGTGGACAGGGGTTTCACATTAGTTCTAAAATGTTTTTAATGAATATATTGTACTTCAAGTAACTGTGAAAAAAATATTCCTTTCGCTTCTGCCCACTCATGTGAATGGGGTTTCAGGATCACGGTAAGAGAGTAGGAAGGAAGGGTTTATGATTATATTCCGGAAGTAATGTGCTAAAAAGAAGCTAGTGAGAAATGGTTTCAAAGTGCACATGTGGCAGTAGCAGTGATGGGTTTGCTGATTCTTTCACAGCTGTCTTCCGATAATAAAAAAAAAGAACATATCTAGACTCTTTTGCAGGAACATTCTCTCCCGTCGACAAGGAATGGTTCTGAGAGTGGACTCGACGAGCGAGATTATGAACGCCCTTCTACAGAGTCAGAATACGGTAGAGAGGAATCCGCATCAGAGAATGGTGAGTGGGGAAGGATCATTGAGGTTACGGAGGGTCTATGAACAGAGAATGAGAGGGGATAGGTAATGCACATTGCGCAAAGCTGTATGAAATGATCCAATCACTTCCTGGTTTCAAGAATGCGATAGATGATCGAAAGTTAGCTGATGGACTGATAATATGTAGTCTTCCACGAAGAACAAACAATAGATAAGCGATCACCACTCACTTCCTTGTTTCATTGGTTTGATATCAAGAGTTCCATCGTTCAGAAATGATTCCAAGATGAAAGCCTTTTTTATTTTAACCCCTCCCTCCCTTCAGACATTCACTCGTAAGATGTGTTCGTTCCTTCAAGTGGTCGTTTCCAATGGATCAGCCCGTCGACTTCCATCTACTCTTCAATCGAGAATGTTAGAGTGCATGGCTGGAGCTGTGGCCACCCTCCCGCCGGCTACGCCATTCAGTCCCACTGTGAGTGAGGGAGACGTGGTTGGAAGAATATAAAGGGTAGAATCATGTTTCACGCTTAATACAAGGTTGATGGGAATAGGGTGCAATGTTGATTAGTAGGCCGGGTGTTTAAAAAAAAATTGAGTCATTGGCGCTATTCGTGTTTCACGCGCGGTACGAATTTGATTGAATATGTAGGCTATGTTGGTATTACTTTGTCCCAGTCAATAGAATACAACGATCAAGCTATGACATCATCGATACGATAATGAATGTTATCAATTGCAGCGAACGGAGCTGCTTCTGTCGATTCTCAACGCGCTCTCTCGATTCCTCGGCAACATGACCATTCCCATCCAACCAGCACCATTCAACAAGTGAGTTATATGCCTTTTGAATAAATCCTCCTATTATTCACTAGCTCAGTACAACACACTGATTTGTCATTGAGGGTTTGCGTTTCGCCATGTTTGGCCCACTACAACTGAATAGTTTGATAGTTGTCCGTATTTCCTTCGAACTGTAACTAGACAAACAAAAGAAAAAAAAGGTGATCTTTGATCTCTCCTCCTTCAGACTCTTCAACGATCTACTTGATTCGTTCGCCGACGCCTCTCTATCCCATTCGTCGCCCGTTCGATCGAAGTAAGTGCATACAGTAACCCTAGGATTCGGGGAATTTATCAGAAACTTCTGTTAACAAGAACAGTGAGAATAGTGCCACAATAGGTTGACTAAAAACAACTTGCTCGAGAGGTTGATGGTTTTCTTCAGCTATAAATTATATAGAGTTTGTCACAGTACTTTCCGTAATTTAGAAGAATAGTTTCAGGAATCCGGTGGAGGAGATTGCGAATGCATCTCTGGCGCCAGAAATGGTCAAGAGATGCAACGACAGTCTACTCACAACTCTCGCTGCACTGGTCAATGCGAGCCCCGAATTGGGTGAGTACGGTAGATTGGAAGGATACGGTAACTGAGAAAGCGGAATCAATCGATAATCACTTAACGGTTGCAGGCGTGACGCGAGTACTGGACACGGCGTGGGGCGGCGAGTGGAGAGTGAGAGGATACATGCTGGAGATACTGTCGAGGTGAGCAAGGAGCATTCGTGTTATGGTGTTGCGTTTGGTTATTAGTAGACAGTGGGAAAATGATATCTGATAGGATCATATTTCTATAACTTTTCTATAACATCGTAACGAAACTTGAAGGGTGTTTCATGTTTCTGCTTCACTACGTAGAGATTGGTTGATGATGGCAACTAATGTCTCGTCTCTTCTAATGATCTCAACAAACTCAAATAATCCTCTCCTTCCATTGCAGAGTGGTGGCAGAGCACTCGTCTCCCTCGATGGCAGCCGATAGACAGGGATCTCAATCTGAACTCCTTCGTCTACTCTGTCAACCAGCGGAGGATGGAAGTCTGCATATTGTGAACAGTCTCGCACTATCACTGCCTAATGAGAGCATCGTGAGTTACTCTTTTGCTGAGTAAGAAAGGTACTGATCCTGGTGGCTTTGAGTTTTAATGTAGTAGTAAATTAGGGTATGATCTAGAACGCTGATTATCTGCTCTAAAAACAATAAGCAATCAAAACCCGATGAACAAGCAAAATCCAATTGGAACACTGTGAGCCGAGTTTCAAAGTCATTTAATGGGTTTCACAAGCCACAATTGTTTTATGGTCCTTTCTTATCGCAGATCAAATCCTATTGAGTTCAAAAAGTTATTGAATGCAATGTTAGTGCTTCACTCCGTTTACATTGGATAGCTAAAATGTACTCCATCAGTGATTGATGATTCCGGTCGGAACAAAATAAATTGTCTGGTTAACTTACTTTTATATAAGTGCCTGATAAATTTTTGCTTCACTGTGCACACTTCAAGCGTTTAGTATGAGGCACGCTAATTCATTCTTCTTGTTCGAAGCAATTCCTCAATTTGAGGCGATAATTTTCGCTTACAGGATACCCTGTGTCGTGTGTGTGTGTCTGCCTTCTCGGAGAGGGGAGAGATGGGTCAATTGATCTATTCCGTCCTATGGAGTGAGGCCGAGTCTGCCACCTCCCCTGCTACTCTCTTCCGAGGATCGTCATTCGCCGCCAAGCTATTGTCATGGTGAGTACGGTAGTAGAGATATGGTAACTAATTGTAGACCAGGTTACGGTAGTTCTCGGTACTATGGTAATTGGATACGGTATCTATCATGGTGATTACGATAATAGGGATGCGGTACCTGATTGGTGAACCAGGTTACGGTACTATGGTACTGGGATACGGTAGCTACGGTACTTCTTCCTCCAGGTCGATGCGTATGTTCGGTCACGCGTATCTACTGGAGACACTGCGGCCACTGATGGCCAGAGTGCTCAGCACTCCCGATGTGCTGTATGAGGTCAGAGATTCAATTGTTTGATTCAGATCGGTAGAAACAGCCAGAATACTTCTGCGATAGCAAGAACTAAATAAGTGCACTGGTGAAACACTCAATGCATTGGTAAAAGATGGTTTGTTGAACCCGATTGAGACTATCTGATTAGCTATCGTTTGCTTGAGCGAATTTGGCGGATAGGTGAAACTGGAAAATCTCTGGGTGCGTGTAAAAAAATTGTTGTTTAAAAGAGCTAGAACGGTAGCACTGGTCTGATGTCTAAGGAAGTTTACTTGGACTACTGGTGAAACACTAGGAACCCTAGTCGGCCAACTTAGGTTCTCGTTCTAATATCCTTCCATTCCAGGTAGAGGATCGTGGTGAGATTGGATCAGTGGAGGAGACGATCGGAGCGACCATCGCTGCTGCTGATTTCGCATTCCATCTCATTATTAACTCGGTCGACAAGGCGAATCCCAGATTCAAGCAGGTATGGTAGGGGATGGGGGAGGGATGAGGTCGATTGGGTGTTGCGCTTCTAGAAAAAGAACTTGTATTGAGAATTAAAAGTGAAAAGGCTAGCTCTATCGCTGTTCCGAAGCACCAGTGACGTAAGGAGCTCCCGTGAAACATCGATTATGTTGGTCGGGAAAGAATTCGAATAATACAGGTGTGCTCGCAAGTGTCTCAAGTGATCAACACTCGCTTCCCCGGTCAAGGACCCGTCTCACTCGGAAAGATTCTATTCCTACGATTCATCAATCCTGCTATTGGTTAGTTGTCGATTATGTCTTGCTACAGTATCCCTTTCTATTCATTGGATCATGCCTGTGCGGGGCACCGTAAGATCAACCTTGCAAAAAAAAACATTAAAATCGTTCCGCGGTGCCCCGGAAGTGAAAAATAAAATCAATTGTTGGTACCGTAATCTCGTTTCAGTGTCTCCATTCGAGCACGAATTGGTAACTGCTCGTCCCAATCGTCGAATCTCTCGTGGCCTCACTCTCATCTCCAAGTTGCTGCAAGCGACAGCGAATGGACCATCGATAACGAGAGATCGAGATCCTTCCATTCAACCATTCCAACCATTGATTGATAAGTGGACCGAGCCACTCAAGGGGTTAGTTTATTTTAGTAGAAACGGTAGAAAGGAATGATTGAGGATAGGCGAATGACAGGGAATTTGAGTATTTGTAATGTATCGCACAATTATTATTGTTTATCTACATATTGTGTGAAACGGAAAGTAAGCAAGTGATTCGATTTTTTGGTTTAGGTGATGCTACTATTGGAAAATGCAATGACGCATTTCCTCTAAAGAGTTAATGAAACCTGCCATTTGCAGGTTCCTTGCGAGTATAATCGAGGACACGGCAGTGGAGGATCAGGCGTCATCTCCCGCTCCGTCCACCAATCAACAACTGCTACTCAATGCACATCAATTGTTCGTCACGGATAAACAGGAGGTGAGTAACTTGGAGGGGTATAAAATGGATTATTCACGGACTTTAGAAGATATTAGCGACCAGGTGAATTTTTGCTATTTGGCTAGGTGAATACGACATTGAGGCGTGCTAATCGATGTCATTGTGAAGGAATTTAGAATTGCAACACAAATACTTTTTAAACGCCCTGTCTTCAATAACTTTATTTGGATTATTAAGAACTGCAATCTCGACCGATTGAATTTCTCAACCAAATGTCGTATTCACCTAACTGAATAGCGCCAACTTGCCTGGGCAAATTTGGAGACAACGTTTCATGTCTCTCCTTCCCTACAGGTGCTCCGTCAACTGTCGTTCGTCTCGAATTCTCCCCTTTACTCGAGAGTCGACGCACTACTCAAGGTATTTTTGTTATTAAATATAAATAAAATTAATTAACATAATTATCCTAATTAAGTCTCTGCCCGACACGGTGATCCACCCCGCTGCCCCCACAGAGACACTCGATCCCGCCCTTCCATTCTTCATCCATCTCAATGAGAAGATCTGCAAGGAAGGAGGAGGAGCAGCCATCGTTCCCATCTATGCTATTGTCATTAGGAGATTACAGTGAGTACGGTAGATGGCAGGGTACAGTAGGAAGGGGGGGGGGTTACGGTAGCTGAAGGTGATGGGTTAGCTCGTATCGATCGATTAGGAGATTGCAGTGAGTACTGTAGGGGGATACTGTAGATGGAAAGGTACTGTAGGAAAAGGTAACGGTATCTGAAGGTGGTACTGTAGCTCGTATCGATCGATTTCTCTGCAGGAACGTGGAGATTGAGAACGTGAACAAGCAGATCGGTGAGAAGTGTGGAAGGACGAAATGGATCTGTCTACTCGATGGATTGATGTGCTATGAAGCACCCAATCTGGTTAGTCAGAGGGGGTAGTGATCATATCGATACAGAAAGGTTGTTGATGAAAAAGGTGGACTGTGTGGATGGATTCGGGTTTCACAAAGTGTACTATAGCTGATGGGTAGCGAAGGTTTTGGAATTTCTTCGGTTTACGGTCTAATAAAAATGATTAGAACAGCGATGCGGCAGTACATTGCCCAATTGGTGCGATATATCAAGGAGAGATTCAGTAGGTAGACAAGTGAACCTGAACTGGATCAAGCGTAGTCAATTCTATGAATGTCGTAAAAAATCAAATCCTTCACCATCAGATGAAGAAGTTCAGTGTTGATGTTTGCTATGATCTTGATATTTGGCTAGTGGCCAACTAATATGCGGTTCGGACCGTTCCGTGTTGCAGAGGCTTGTCAAATTTTGTCCTCCGGGAATATTTTCAGTGCGATCTTACTCTGCACACTTACAATGATATTTCTCATTACTCTTCCAAAAGATGCTCTCTTCATATGTTTCAAAATAATTGATGATTAAGGGTTGCAATAGGGAGCAAAAGGATCATCGAAATCTCTCTATCCAATCTCCTTCTGGTTTCCAATAGTACCACAATCCCCCATTTTCAGATGAAGATGTTCCCTGCAGATGCATTCGCTCACATCGAGCAAGTGCTCGTCCTCAATGCATCCACCACATTGTACAATAAACTACTCGAGAACTTCTCCCTCCTACAGACGGTCAGTTTGATCTTTGATCCTTAGTCTTTCAACAGCTTCCTAGTATTCCAAATCAGCAAATCAGCCGTAGAAGGGTCGATTAGAGCTGCCAGTTGAAGTAGGAGATTACAGTTTCATTGGATTCATATCAAGAGTTTCGTGCAGCTGCAGCTGCACATTCAATCATATCATAAAAAAGATTTAACAATTGGAATAATAATTCAGATGCGCATAAACTTCGATCCGATCTCCTTGGCGACTCCTCTTGAATTTCTTCCTCCTCGATCTCGTGCTCTTCTCTCTCCACCCACTCATTCATTCCCTGCTGCACTGATATCCAATGAGGAGATACCCGTGACTATCAAGGTATGAGAGGGAAGGGTGATGGTGGGTGGTTAAAGTTTGAAGAGGAATCGTCACTGAATATATCCATTCTGACTTGACTATGCATGCGGGAAGAACCGCAAAACCATCAATGCTATGGAGATTTGAAACCAAGATGTTTAGAAAAATTGAACAGCATCATTATTTCCTATTTATACTTGCACGTTGAAACACCAAACAACTTACAATTAGTATAATGGTGATAGTGAAGGAAGTACGGTATTGTAAAAGTAAATCAATCGGTAATCTCCCTTTCAGTTATACGAGAATATGATGGTTGTGATCGGATCGAGACCATGGGGCAACGATCAAGTCCCTGTTGCCGATGTGTACCAGTGCACCGACTTTGAACAGGTGAAAAAAAAATATTGGGAGTGGGGGTAGGGTAGGGCAACTGTACTTGTGGATGTGGAAGCAATGGGGACGGCACATTATTTTAGAAGGATTTTGTTTGTTCATGTATCATTTGTGAAACACGGATGATGTTGGAGACATCAAGCGTTGAGTTTAGGTGTAGGGAAGAGGGAGGCACAAGGTGATGTGATATTTCAACCTTGAATTTTAAATGATTGAAATAGAGGGACGGTAATGAATGGAGCAGACAACAGTTAAAGCAACTAATGCAATCGATAATCATTCCTGTCTTTCCAGCTGGAGATGATCTCTCCTTCGGTGCTCACTCTCGTGCAGCCCTCCTCTCCTCTCGTTTCCCTTCGATGTGAAGCAGCGACTCTCCTGTCTAGATTGATGGCAGAGAGACAGAGAATGGCCAGTGTCGAACAGGGAGGAGTCATTCCTCCATTGAGGTCAGTGTTGTGAAATTGTTTGTGTGAGAACCTACGACTTAATTGGATGGAGGAATGAGATGGAACCTTGTAGTAACATTGCACCACCAAACCTGCTAGTACATTTGGGATTTTCGAAATTTTCATTTTTTTGGCCTCAATAATCGTTATCAATCGATTCGCGTTTGATAGATGAGACCTTAGCATCTTCGTGCGACCACAATTCTCCTATCTCAAAATATGGATCAACCCTTGATTCTTCAGGGCTAATTCTCTCCATCTCATCTCTCTGGCTTTCGTCCATCTGGCAGACGGAGATGTCGCAGTCAGGTACGACTACTTTTTAATTTGTTTTTTTTTCTAATTTTAATAATTAATGTTAATATTGGGACAAAATATGATGTTTTTTGTGCTGAACTCCAATTCATTTTGTTTCTCATTTCAATACTCATTTAGTATGGGGATGAAAAATGGTGTTATGTGATGAATTGCAATGCTGAAATGGATCAATAAGGGAATTTCCAGGTCGACAGCGTATCGACTGCTCTGTGTGCTGTCGGATGCACTCAAACTGCCAACCGCTGCGTCGTTGCAGGTGCGTTTTGAGGTTTCATTACTCTCATGATACTCTTCTGTTTCATTGATAGCACTAGAACCTCAGTAAATGGCAGAGAATGATATTATCTCTAGATCTATTTAGGAAATCTTATATTAGGCGTCAGGCCGCAAAACCAGGCAGTTTAGTAGTTCACGTGCAGTATGTCAATGGGAATCAGCAAGCGTACCTATTCGGTAAAAGGTAAAGGTCATCCCGTTAATCAAGGCACTTGCGTCCTGCGGGAGATCACTGCTAGGCCAGTGATTAGGCGTACCAATTTCTCTGCATTAATCTCGGATAAATAATTTCCTCAATCCATTCTTCAGGAGACTCCATGCGTTTTCGTTCCTTCCAATTCTCTTGAATTCCTTCAATGTACTGCATCTGCATTGGTCGCCCATGAACCATCCCTACTCACTATTCTCGTCCCTCGTCTACTCGATATGGGATCTGTCACTCTATTGTACTCACTGGCTGATGCATGGCAATTGGTTAGTTGAGATTCTATGCTGCAGAAGGAGGACTGGGGTTGCATAGGCCAGGCATATTTGGAATATTGTTGGAGAATCAATGAATCTCAGACTGCTTGTTCAAAAAATACATGAACTCGGGAAAAACTAGGTTATATGCCGATACACTGAATGTACATGTTTGCCAGCACGTTTCACCTCTGTGCTTATTGGGATAAAACACACTTAATAGTACCCTTTCCCATCTGCAGATCGCCCAACTGAAGGAGGAGTCTCGTGCGGAGCTGTTCGGATCACTGTCCATGGCCACGGAGGTGAGTGAAGAGTATTGCACTTAAACACCGCTAATCGCTCATTTTACTTTATCTGAAGAAACATATAACGGGGTATAATTTGCGGCTGAATGTGTAGATCAACAAATGAACAATGTAGGTGGGCGGTGCACTGGGCACGGCGATCTGCTGTGATGTGTGGCCGAGGATCGGCACACTCGACAATGTCACCCTGCACACACTACTCAATCGGTTAGTTAGTAGTGATGTTTTAGAGAAAGGAATCTATAATGGAATCGAAGAGATGGTTTGTCGAGTGGTTTTGGGCTGACTGTGAAACAGAACTTTAACCGGAATATTGAGAATACGCAACAAATAGTTGTAGCGCGCGTCAGATTAAATTTATTAGCTATAGGAGCGAACGCAGTCTGAAATCAAGTGTGATGAGGTATAACGAAATAGAAGAAGCTATGAAACTGAAATATACCAAGAGTTTGATTGTGTATGATCTATACAGACACGATGGTGTCTTGAAGGCTCCATGCTGAAATCTATCAGGTGAAATTTCAATTCCAATTTCCAGTCTGATGCACGCGTGTCCTCTTGCGTCGTCACTGCAAGTGGTGCAAGCTGCGTGCAGGGGAGGAGATCGATTGGCTGCCCTCATTGTTGAGAGGTACGGTATGGGATACAATTGTACAACGATGAAAAGTCTTACAATGTGGTTCGTGGTAGAACGGGGTTGCAACTGATACATATATGACACGAATAATAAATAGTTCCGCTAGACGTCAGATCTTTTTGAGGAAAACAAGTACAGTCGTTATTTGATGAATGAGGGATTCAATTTATGTCATCTATGTTGTAAAGATGATATTGTTTCTTTCTAGAACGATCTCTCAAGTGAGTGCGCGTGAGCCACGTGTGTCACTATCGAGATTAATGGCGTTCCTTCTGGTGATCACATTCGACGCTGACGTCACTTTCCGTGAGTTATCGATTGACTGAGTGGATACGATAGGAGTACGGTAGCCCTCGATCGACAACTGACATCTTTCAGTGGAGTCTCACCTCGCCCATCTAATGCACATAATCTCGTGTGTCTCGGGGACGGGTCCGCCATTCCTTCGATGTGCCACTTACACACTCGTATCCAATATATTCCAATCATTCGGAGCGAATACCAAGCTGGCACTCAGTGGTGAGGATGGGAAGGGGGATTGGGGTTCCAGAGGGGGGGGGGATAGGGGAGTGAGGGAGTGTTTCCGATGATTACTTGTGAGATTGCTTTTAAAAATTATTCTGATAACATAGTATCATACGAATGTGGCGGATTTGTGTTACGCCAAGGGCATAGAATAGATAGGTCGACGGTTTTATAGTTCTTCGAGGTCCCTTTTTCGAGTAAAAATAACAATCCTGTTCTCGTATTCAGACGACGCTCGTCGTTCTCTCGGTCTCTTCCTTCGTCAATTGGCTAATGAGGATACGATGAGACTATTCCGAATCTATGATTACGATAATGGACAAGAAGTTGTCGAGATGATCATGAACCATGTACAGACGGATACGAGGTACGGTAGGGTACGGTAGGACAGGGCCAATCCGATATATTGATTTTTGTACGCTCCACGATTAGTCAAATATTGAGCTGCCCCCACATCGCTACTATATTATAGCCATCTTGAAACCGAAAATTGGCATGTGCTTGATGAACAAATAACGCTATGCGATGGGTGATGAAAGTGGCATTTGCAGTTGCGGTGATCGAAGTGAGGATTCAGACTACGAGTCAATCTGTGAGGAAGACGTCCCGTCGAGTGGAGGAAAACACGCTAATCTCCATCAAATACTTAATCTCATTATTACCGCTGTCAATGTGAGTCAACGTTTATTTAGACTAGCAGATTAGAGTTGCGCTGTTACTAGTTTATTCGATCTCGAGCTGTTCGCTAATAATCGTAGACTCCCTGCTATTAAAAATCATGTATTTGTGAACTAGGTTGCTTCTAGCTGAAGTGAGAGGGGTTCGGTCGGTATCAACGCTTTCGTTGTTACTCCAATGTCAAATACTTGTTATATCAATAATTCAGTTGAATAAATGTCGTTGCAGGAGGTGCAGGGCGAGGGTGGTTCGAGTCGAGATTGGCTGGTGGAGTGGAGAGTTCTCTCGAGACATTGGGCATTCGAGGGAAGGGGAGAGGTACAGATACGGTGAGTGGAGGTATTCGAGCCGAACGTGAGATAAATCTGTTTACGATGAGTATTTGGATCTTGTACAAACAGTGAAACACACATTCTCCAGTTCCATCTTGCGGCAAAAAATCACAGTCATGGTGCAGATGGCAATCGATCGATTCATTGCAGATCCCTCATTGCATTCTCCTCTCTGGCGCACACTCTGTGCGAGGCAGAGATGAAAAGCATCTTTCAGTTGCTAGTCCAGGTATGTTAATTCCATGAGATTAGGAACTATTACTTTTTTTATTTCTTTTCCTGCACAGTAAGAAGGAACTATTGTGAAATCTCAACGTCGCTTATGGTGAAGGAGTGAAGCATGGATGCTCTTAGTTTGCTTATCTCAAAATGTCGATGTCATTCATTAACTACCAGTTGAATCTTCCCTAATGATTTCAGGGCACTTCTCTGTTTTTTGGCCCAGCCATTTCTCGCAGAGTATCCCCTCCCTACCATTCTCATTCCCCACCCCTTACACTTACCTAGCGGTTGTTGTCTGGGCCAAAAAACAGAGAAGTTCCGATTTCAGCGAATAATTATCAATATTCATGCGTTATCTTCTCAGGTGATCAAACGTCGTGAGTCTCTCTCATCCGTTGCGGGAGTTGCCCTCTCTCTCGTTCGAGTTCACACTCTCACTCCTTCCAATTCATCCATCCATCGACTCGTATTCTGGATCGCCATCGTACTCTTCCAGGTACGGTAATCAGTTGGTGATAGTCAGGGATTAGGTGGACGGTAGCCTGTTGGTTATAGCAAGGGATTAGGTACTGTACTGGATTACTGAAGGTACGGTAGCCAGTTGGGGATTGAGATTACGGTAGGTAATTAATCGATAATCCCTGTTCTTCAGCTGGAGAACGCGGTGGTGTACGAGCACGCAATCCAGTTGCTGCACGCCAATCTCTCGCATCTCGACCAGATGGGAGTATTCGAGCATACGGTAAGTGAGGGGTACGGTAGGAATATTTGAGATAGATGTTAGAATGTGCGCCCTAGTTATATCAGAGGGCTGGTTGGACGATGGATTAGGAGTAAGTGTGAGACACGAAAGTGCAAGTTGGGATTTATGAAACGCATGTGTGATTAGCTAAATTGATATGAACACAAAATCCGAAACGCACTGAAACTAGAGGTTGAGAAGTTACCTTGTATCAGCTGTGAAACGCCAATTGTAGTTTAGTGTTTTAACCCTTCGAAAATCAACTCTCCATCCTTGCAGAGTCTGGAGAAGTTAGTGATGGAGGCGCGAACTCCACTCGAATGGGATCTCAAGACACTCGATCAATTCGCCGGCCTCTCATTCCGGGCCAACTTCAACTTCTCACTCGTCGGATACCTACTCAAGGTACGGTAGTCCAGCAGGAAGTTCACTGAGACAGAATCATGCTTACAGGGTCTCCGTCAGCCATCCCTCTGCATGAAAGTGGTGCAGCTGCTGCATCTACTGCTCAGAATATCGGCCAAGAGCGGACAGGAGTCAGTTGATCTTTGATCTCTAAATGCTTTCGCGCTTTGTCTAAATGGGAACGACGAATCGTCCCTCTGGAAATGTTCTAGAAGTTTTTATGAGTCACAAAAAAGGGATGAATTCGCTCGTAAACGGAGAATCTTTGAAGTTGAAATCAAGCAAGAATAATATTGCAGAAGCGGCGTTCACTCTAATCCATACGTGCTCACGAAACACAATCTCGCCTTCCTCCTGGCACTCCTGCCATTTGATGAGAAGGTGAGGGATTAATGATTCTTGATCTTCTGGGCTAAAATGTGGTTGTTGAAGTAGGAAATGGGTGAATCATTGCCTGGTCAAGTTGGTGTGATTATTTTTTCAGGCAGTGAATCATGCATTTGTCAGGGTTGGTTCGATAACATCATAATTTCTCAGGTGATGTCTCGATTTCGTCTGACATCTCGTGAACGTCTTCCATCGGAGAGAATTCTTCCCTCCAATCCATTCAGCACCTTCTCACTCGCAATTCCTGCTGTGGAGAAACAGAGGTATGGCGGAATAGTTTCGCAGAAAAGCATGGAAATGTTGTTGTTTTTTTATTGGCAAACCTGCCAGCATCAAATTGCAATGATCGGTTGTAGAAGACCTAGTAGACAATGTGAAACGCGGGAGTGATAGGTGAAAAAATACGAAAGCTAGCTCAAGATAGGGTATAGAAATAGTTATTTTACGACGCGGAGAGTGGCTTCCATTGTTTTCTCTGGTTGTGTAAGGTAGCCAGAGACCACAATACTGCCGGTTCGGATTTCCTAACATTTGATCAATTTCGTTTCCCCTTTCAGGAAGCTGGTGCCCGCTACCTCGGTGTGGCAGGGTGCGGAGGAGGAGGAAGAGGACTCCCATCCACTACTCGATCCACAGATACTCGATACGGAACAACAGCAATCACTCGCTGCCACTGTACTCGTGAGTTATTCATTCTTGTTTATTGAGGGGGAGTGAGTAAGGTTGATTACTAATCCTCATGAGAACAACATTGCACAATCGTAGTTTCACAAATATTATGTATCATTTGTATTATGTATTGCCATGGTGAAATAGATTGATAGGTTCTTCAGATAAAGTATGGAAAGCTTATTTTCTTTTTTTCACCTATTCTAAAGTGTAAATTATTCTCAGGCGATTCACGCTCGCAGTTGTCCCAATATCGACTTCGTTCTGATGTATCTGCTGGAGGCAGTCACTCTCTTCCCCGGAGTTGTACCCATTGTGTGAGTACGGTAGAACGTTATCGATTATTTGACATGACGCAATTGCTGATTACGGTAGATCAATCAATCGATTCTCTTCAGTGAGAGTCTGCTGGACCAGCGTATCACTGGTCTCGTCCAATCGTGTACTTCCTCTCGTATGCTCAACACTCTCGTTCGACTCATCGAGAACTCAGTCACTGGAGAAACACCAGGTACGGTAGAACAGGAATTCTGTAGCAAGGTTGAATCGATATATTCCCCCGTACCCTTACAGGTCCTCAACCCCAGCAGCTGCTGATGCTACAGCAGAGTGGAATGGCCGGACTGTGGAGATATCCCGGAGTCTTCCTCAATCCGGTAAGTAGAAGACCTGGATTCCGGTAGTGAGAAAGATGGACCACAAAGTGAGTTTTCAATGTTGCAGAGAGCGTCTCTTCAAGCGATCAACAGCAATCTTTGCTCGTGTCTCGAGTGCATCCTAGCGTCCCTTTAGCGAATTACTATTTATATCGTTGCTAGTTTGAGATAGTTTGATCATTTGAGATAAATACTATAGTAACTGTATTAATCCCCCGAATGCAGTGCAATGTTCATATTATATATTTCGCACATTTAAAATAGTCTAGGCAAGTGTGAAAACATTCATTTTTATCCCCCAATATATCGGTTGTATTGTCGATTGATCCCAGTGACTTTGTTGATTGGTTTCTATTTGATCTCATCCCATCCCTTCATTCTTGTCATATCGATCAAACGCATTATTCAAATAGCAAAAAAAGCTTTAACGCAGCATTAAAATGGACCCCGATGACTAAAATCAACCCGAATATGATCTCGTTTATGAGCCGCTGATTTGTAAGATCACTGTCATGATAAATATTGTACCTATTTTCCAATCGTTTGGATCAACAATTGCACGAACATCCGTTACCAACGGTTGAAATATCTCTGAAACGCGAGTATGAATGGAGAAGGAACATGAAAGTTGCAGATGAAACAGTTCAAACGAGGCATAGAAAGAGGCGGCCCAGGGTGAGCTCTATGTGCAATCCACTTATCTAGACTTTAGCAACACATTATGCTCTCCAATGCATAGTGTACAGTGAACATTCACTGTAAGGCGCATTTGATGATTGATTAGTCATCGTTGTCTTCAGATACGTGGGTCTCATCGCTGAAGAGGCAGAGGATATGTGGCACATCTACAATCTGATTCGAGTGGGGGACACTGTCAAGTGCTCCACCATTAGAAAGGTCAGTTTATTCGCCGTTAAAGGGATGTTTATTGAAACCGGAAGCAAAAGTTGGTCTGATAGAACAACGGTGAAACGGCAGTGCATCGGGTAATTTTTTCAAAGTGTTCGTTGGAGAGGAAAACTATGAACAGCTTTTAACGTGAAGAAGCGAGTGAGAGCTGTCTTGTCTTCGTAAACTACAGTAAAGAAGCGTCTCAAAGTGAAACGCGTTCTTGACGTCGAATTTAGTATTTTGAGAATTTTAGACAGGACTAAGGGAGAATATCATTTTTATCATTTACGGGGAACGATTTTTACGAATATATTGAAACAGTAATTTGTCAGGTGACCTCCGAATCGTCAACGGGCACAACTTCCTCTCAACGAGTGCACACCACACTCACAATCATGGTCGAAGCTATCGACTTCGACCCAGGAGCATGTGCCCTCCATCTTAAGGTACGGTAGACGATCATTCTATTGAATCGTGAATATAACCACATCCTATTGGCACTCCGCAATTGAATTGCAACAGTGTCTGTCTAACATGCTTAATAAAAGCTTCAATGATGAAAAAATCGGAAACCTCCAATTTCTCATCAGGGTCGTAACATCGAAGAGAACGAATTGGTGAAGAAGGGCGCCTATCACACTCTCGACCTCGAACCAAATAGGAAATTCACCCTCGAGAAGCTAGAATGGGACTCCATCGATCTGGGTGAGTGATGTGATTATGTGATTGGTGATTATGCTTTTATTATGTGAATTTACGGTGGATTGGATTGGACTGGGGATACAAGAAGGCAGGGTACGATAGAGGGGAGTAGAATGAGGAGGGAGGGGGTCTACTAGAGAATTGACTATTGTTCAGTGATTGAATTCGCGGAATAATGAAATGGTAATGCGTAATCGAATAATACAGTACTCATTACGGATCGCTAAGTGTCGTTTTTTATGTTGATTCATCTTGACATCGATTATCAAATGAATCCGCTCAGAACGTCTGGACATGGCCCTCGATCCGGCCACTCAAGCGGACGTCGCCGCAGTCGTCCTCCACGAGGGTCTTGCTCACGTCTGTCTACTCACTCCCGCTATGACACTCGTCAGAGCGAAGATCGATGTACAGGTACGGTAGAATACGGAAACTATATGAGATCGTCGATGTTGCGGAAATTTATTAAAACGCTTGATCAAGAACTTGTGGGATTGGGGTTGCACTAGTTCTATGTATTAATTGTGCACAAGGGGGAATGATGTTGATATGGATAAAATACTTGAAATCGTTTAGATTCCCCGTAAGCGGAAGGGATTCGCCTCTCAACACGATAAGGGCATCGAGAGGTTTCTCGATAATGTGAGCGCAGCCATGCTAAGACATATCAATCTCAATGTGAGTGGAGGAAGGGGGGGGGGGGGAGGTTCGGTAGATGATGGTTGATCGATCAATGAATAAGTATTTTGTATTTGTAATTATGTTCCCGCATATCTTGAATGCATTGCTCACTGCTCATTGCCATAGGCTTATGAGACGTCTGAGACCGGAATTTGCCCAGACCATCTCCAATTGTCTATTTCTATGAAAAGCAGTGGCTATGAGTGTTACTGTTCGATTGATAACTTTTGATAATTTACTGGAACAAGAAGCAAACTTCCGCTGATCGTCGTTTATTCTTACAGAATTCTAGAGCTTGTGAAACATAAATTGTCCTTCAATTCTCCATTTCATGCGCTTCCTTCAGGTGATAAAATGCGTGTTGATAGCTTCACGAGGATTCCTCAAGGAGCAATTATTCGCCCATTTCCTCGAATATGCAGATAAAGAGGGAAAGAAGATACTCGGAGAGCAGGTGACAACAGTTAATTGAATTGAAGAGAGAATTTGGAGGGCAAGGTTCCATTCCCCACACCTGTCAGTCATTGAATGAGTATGCGTGGAATTGTTGAGGTTTAATTTCTTCCTCCTCTATTCGTATAGTCTCTCCTCTTCCCGATCGTATAGTGCAATTAAAACAGGCAGAAAAGGAAGAAGGAAAGAGGGCGCGAGTAGCCATAGAGATGTATACCAATGAGAAATGAAGCGTTTTGACAGGTGAAGAGAGGGAGGAAGTCGGGAAGAAAGAGGCTACTGTAGCCCTATGATTATCGATTGGTTTTCAGAAGGCGAAGTTCCTGCTCACTCATTCCTCCTCCGGATTCAAGCACGCACTGAGGGAAGTACTGGAGGATCCCAATGTAGCTGTGAGATTGGCTGATACGAAGGTACGTCGAGATACCTAATTACAACTCAAAAACCCCAATTTTCTTTCATTTCGTAGGCTTTCAATATAGTTTTCACCTGTCGCATCATTTCCACCTGACAGTTATTTGATTCCACGTAAAGTCGTGTTTCGTAGAGTAGTGAAGTTAGCGGGAAACTTCGGTGAAATTATAATTGGTTGAAGGTGGATTAATGATGCATAATTTTAGGCGCAAGGCGAAGTGAAGGCGCTCAATCAGTTCTTCGAATTGATGGCCACTGATCCAGAGAGGGCGTACTATGGATACAATCATGTCGATCGAGCTAATAAAGAGAAGGTACGCTAACTGGGTGATTTTGAGTAAAGGCGGTAGATTAGCGGTTTCAATGAGCATAGGTGAATGCATTGTATTTCTTCGAGCAATGGTATTGCTGGACCGGCTCGAAAATTCATAAAAGAAATAACATGCGATTCACCCAAGAATTGACTGATTCCATGACGCACCTTTAGGCTGACCCCCTGTTTTCTCTACGATTTTCGAAGGTCCTTGGGTAGGTCTCTCATGAGCCCGAGTTATGGGGTCAGTAGATCAAAGATGTCTCCAGGAGGTCACGTCAAAGTTAGTCGTTGAGGATCGATTTTCTTCAATTATCTAAGTTCAGGAAAGAGCTATGAAAAAGTTTTCTGGATAAAATGTAGCATTTCTCGAGTACTTTCAGGGTAATTTTTTGGTTTGCCTGATTTTTCAAAACTGTGGACATTGGGCGCTATTAAAGCTCACAGGTACGGGTCAAAAATTCTACATAGTCAGTGAGATCGGGCTCGTCGAGAGCTTTCGATTGATGTATATAAAGTCGAAAATCCAGGGGGCTTTGTATGAATTAGCCCCGAAATGGCAAAAAATGGGCAAATTTCAGACCTGGGATAGGCTAGACAGTGGTAGATCAAAGAGAGGTCGCGACGAGTCTCCTAAATTGTAGTTGATCCACCGGAATTTCTCGCTTCAGGAATGGTCAATCACTATGAAACCGTCATCAATGAATTCAGGGTGTCGAGATGATTTCAATAGTGTTTTCAAAAGTGTGAAAAATCGAATTTTGGATTTATCGATTATCTATCTTACGTGACCTCTCATTGATCTACCACTGTCTAGCCTATCCCAGGTCTAAAATTTGCTCAATTTTTGCCATTTCGGGGCTAATTCATACAAAGCCCCCTGGATTTTCGACTTTATATACATCAATCGAAAGCTCTCGACGAGCCCGATCTCACTGACTATGTAGAATTTTTGACCCGTACCTGTGAGCTTTACTAGCGCCCAATGTCCGCAGTTCTGAAAAATCAGACAAACCAAAAATTTACCCTGAAAGTACTCGAGAAATGCTACATTTTGTCCAGAAAACTTTTTCATAGCTCTTTCCTGAACTTAGATAATTGAAGAAAATCGATCCTCAACGACTAACTTTGACGTGACCTCCTGGAGACATCTTTGATCTACTGACCCCATAACTCGGGCTCATGAGAGACCTACCCAAGGACCTTCGAAAATCGTAGAGAAAACAGGGGTTCAGCCTAAAGGTGCGTCATGGATCTGCCTATTTCAGTGAAATCTTAGCTGAAACGCGTGATAATAGGTACGGATAACGGATAGGGTACGCTAACTAAGTACATGATGGTAAATTAGGACGGTAGGTTCAGGGCTTCAGTGTTCCTATTCAATGTGAGAATTACGTTTCACTATCAATTTATCAGTAGAGTGCATCAAGCAAGCTTTAATATTTGACATGGAAAAATAATTGCGTTTCAGGCGATCGAAATTCTCCTCCTATCCGATTCTCTCTTCCGATCGAATTCGATCGAAACGAGAAGGAAATATGTAAAACTAGTGGAGAGTGTGAAACGAGAGGTAATCGATAATCAGAATACGGTAATAGTCATTCGATATTCCAGAATGGTACCGTACTAATCTTCTCCTCAATGCATGTTTCAGGCGAGCAACTCACGTTGCTAACTGGTTAGTCATTCATTATTCATCTTTACGTTTCCTCTTTTCATCTTTTCGTATCTATTACAAATTCATACACATTGTCTACCATACTCTTTCAGGTTGTGCTGCCATCCTACGATATCCCATGCCCGAAATCGATGATTTATTAGAAGACGAAGAGCAGAATAATTAAATTATGATCTACCGTAATCTCCCCAGTATCCCATATTCGGTTCCTTCTCTCTTTATAGGGTATTGTTGATCTACCCCCGTTGATTGTATACCTCTTCTCGTTATATAGGGAATAATAAGTGGTTCGTTGTGGCTTCATTGTGCATAGTTCCGGATAGTCTCCCCCCCCCCCCCCTCCCCTCTCTCTCTCTGACTCACTCTTGTTTGCTTCGTTTCTTTCACTCGCTATTGCTTATCTTTCTCCCCTTTTTGCGTGTGATGTCCATCGAATCAAGAGCATATACAGAATAAATCGATACTCTTTATTAACAATTTGGGACAGGGGAAGGGACAGGGGAAGAAGCAAGGAAAGGAATATATTAATGTCCAGGACAAGATAATCTTTGAAAATGTGTGTGTGTGGAGAGTAAAACTCGCTAACCCATAGTTGAACAATAAGATGGAAGAAAAGGAAAGATAGGTACAATACAAGCGGGGGCTCTACTCTTCTACTGAGCATATGACTCGAAAGAGGGTCTCACAAGGAGTGAATGGTCGTGAAGGGGATCAAAAGAGGAAGAATATTGATCGAATTGATCGAATGACGAGTCCGAATGAGTATTGTAGATGAATGGATCTTGCTCATTAATGAGTGGAGACCATTCCATAGTCGGATCGTATTCAATCATGGGGGATGACGAGGGATGTGACGGAGTCTCTTCGAAAGAAGACGATGGAGTCTCATAGTGATTCTCTTCTTTCTCTCCTTGGATACCTTCATAGAGTGAGGCACACATTTGATCGACGTCGACATCTCCGAGATCTTCGAGGAGAGTATCGACTTCGAAGGAAGAGAGGAGAGGAGTACCATCATAATAGGCAGCAGATCCAGTCGGGACCATTTCATTCCCTTCACCATATTCGTTCTTGACGATACTGTAGTCACAGCCTGAGCCCTCTGCTGGAGATCATTAATGGATGCGGCTGATCCAAGGGGGGTGGCTACGGTAGTCGACGGATACGATTGATGGTGGGTGGTGTACATGGGAGTGCATGGTGTAGTCTCTCTTCTCACTGCTGCCTCTTCTTCGAGTCGGGCCAATCTCTCCATTAGCTTCTCGTTCTCTTCTTTCAGTCTCTTATTCTCATCCACGAGATCCTTCACACAATCTTCCAATCCGAACGTTCGTTCCTTCTTACGGTCACGAGCCGTCTGAGCGGCAACACGGTTCTGCAATAAAGTCAGTTAGCAATGGTTGGTGAGTGAATACCGTACTCCCCTCCCCCACTTTCCAGCTGTCAGTAAACATAAAGGGCAACCCTCTGGGAAAGGGTTCTTCACATTCCTTTCACGTGACCTACTCTAGGATGAATGAGGGGAGGGAAAACAATCGATAATGAGCGCACCTTCATCTTTCTTCTGGCCAATTTCTCTTCAGGCGTGAGAGCAGTCAATCGTTCCCTCTTTCTCGTCTTCGTTATCGGAGTTGGATTGAGTAATTCAAGAGGATCGATACGACGAGGAGTTGTAGCTCGTTCCATCTGAAAGAGATAATCGATAATGAATGAGGTAGGTCAAGGGAACAGAAGGAAAGCAATAGAGGTAGGCCCAGTAGATCATGGGACTCACCTTCACTTGTGCTGATGGAGCATAGCCATTGGATGGAACTCGACTCGGTATGGGCATCTTTCGTTGATTGGACATAACAGTACCCGCTGGGAGAAGTACAATACGGGTGGGAGCCATTGGATTGGGGGCTGGGGGGACTGGCCCCTAGTTGAAAATGATGAGGAAAGACTGTCTCCTGCAATGGAGGGAGTGAGTATGACACGTCAGCATAGAGGGGCTAGTCTCTCCCTCTTCTTATCTCTCCCCACTTTGGGGGCGGAGTCAGGAAGGAGGGGTAGAGAAAGAGAGGGGAGGAGAGAGGGGGGAAACATCAATAGGAAGATTACGAAATGAATGGAATAAGTATCGAAAAGTAGAACGACTTCCTCATTTGCACGAAAACAAGATCGATTTGCAAAATTACTATAATTTTATCCCAGAATGATCATTTATGCAAATGCAAAGTTATGTGAACTCTATTCGATTACTATGCGCATAAACTCTCTTATTACGAAACTTATTCTTATTACAAAATAAATACTCTCATATCTAACAACTGAAACTGCCGAGATAGTGAATTGAAGTAATAAAGCACGAACGAGAAAATCCAACACGAATAAGGGGGAATCGTCACAACGATTGAAGTGAATTCACCAGGAGGAAAGAAGGAGAGGAGAGAAGAGCAATAGAAAGAGAGATGAAGATAAATAAATGACGAATGATTGGCATGAAAAGTAAGAAACAATCTAGAAAAGGCCAAAGAATGATTTCTGTCTTCCGGAAGGGGAAATATCAGTCTGATATCGTTCCTGGGCTGTATTGATCACTGTCTCGTATAATTGTTCCCTCGTCTTCAATAGATCATTCAGAAGTTTATCCTCCTCCTTCAATCGTACCACTGCCGCTTCGTATCTGGAGATGAATTGATCTTTGATCTCCAACATTCAAGAACGAAAATACTACACAAATCAGATAACTATCCCCCCCCCTCCTACTCTCTACCCTCTGGCTAACCCCTTCCATCTTGATACACCCTCAAAATGCCTGCTATCTTTCAATTGATCTTTGATCTCCCTCCCCCCTCCTATAACTCACTTTCTCTTAGCCTCCTTGTATTCCTCACAGAAAGTGTTCATCTCATTCTTCTTCATAAGGAGTGCAATTTCAGCCAGTTGGATTCCATTCATCGATTCATCACATTTCTCACTCAGTGGAAGGAAAGTGATCGAGTACCTACAATGACCATTTGATACACTCAATCTGCATAATCCACCGTAGAAAAAGTGTCACACTAACACCCTTTTGTATATAAGTGCTCAGCAGGGAATATTAAACATAAACATAAAGAAAACGCCGACAATAGAAATTGTGTTTCATCACTTCATGATACACTATGAACGACGAGGTTTAACAATGGTATAGGGGCTGATGTTGGAAAAAAACACTTACTTGACTTGATTGAGCCAGTTGTCTCCGTAGACGCACAGATAGTGCGCACGGGGGTCGAGTAGTTGAGCGGCCTGCAAATAATATTGTTATTTACAATTCAATTAGTGTAATTCCGAAGAAAACTTTCCGACCAGTTGGTTCTTCGTTTTACTACTTTAAGATACCCTATACAGAATCGCATTTGCAATAAGTAGTGCCATGGATCTAACACCGTTTTAAAACCCGTATTGTAGGAACAAAACTTGGGAATGTGATTGTTAAATCAGACGGGGAGTTTTACTGTGACAAACCCCTCGCATATTCCCACCATCATGCCATTTCCAATAATAGATTTTGTACGAATCCAATAAAAACCAATTCATCCATCATAGGACAACTAGGTCGTTAGATCCAATCGTACTAGCAAATTATATGTTGCACTACTATCTCACATCGAACAGAAAGAGCTACAATTTCCTTTCTTGTATAATCAAAATTCATTCCTCACCTGTGCCTCAAGCGTGTCCAAGTAATGGAATGTGAGAGGTGTATCTCTATCTTCCATATGGAATTTCATCGGCACGAATTCCTCCAGATTTGCAATTTGTTGAGGAACGAAGAACATCGAAGCCATCGTGCATGATTTACGCTTCTGTGATTCCTGTAATAGAGAGGTCAATGACGAAAACGGAATCAATACTGCTTGACAGAGGCAATTCAGCTGAAATTGACAATGGAAAAATAGCACAATGCATCCTGTTCAAGGGTCATTTACATTTCCCGAGTACTGTAATGATCCTTACATGGATGAGCCTGACTCCTCCATCTCTATCGAAGAGAACGAGCTTGAACTTGCTCATCGAAGGAGATTTGCACACGATGGTAACTCCCTTCGAACGGTACTCGTCCTTCACCTCCACTTTGTAGAATGCTGCTTCCTGAAGGGAATGTTAGATTACGGTACAATTCGAGGTACAACTTCCAAATTGAAATCAGGATTAGTTACCTGTTTGGCGACATATGCGGAGATGGGTCTGCCTGGCTCGAGAAGGGTGGCCGTAGTATCACAGGGAGTTCCCTCGGCAAGGTGACGGGCTTGGGCCAGAGTCTGAAATCAAGAATCAATTTTTTCACGCCTCAATATCTTGATCCCTATTTTGGGTTCGTGCAAAAACAATATATTGATCCTATTTTGGGTTCGTGCAAAAACTCTTTACTCCAATAGCCGAGCAACTGCGTCAATAAATTTTGGTCACAGTTCCACTCACTATCTTTCGTAAGCAACTATTCAGTGGTGACTAACACATCTTGCTTGGGTAACTACACATGATGAAACTCATAAGGAACACGACGAAGGTGACAAAAGTCATTAGGTGGGAATACACATAAAATATTGATCATAAACACTTGCCTTGGTACTGATCTGAGTAGGGATGGGAACTCCTAGCTTGGAGAAGAGAGCACCGAAGACACGACCCACTCCTCCCAATTCAGAGACATCGAAACCATCAAAGTCCATCTACAACGACTTTTGTAATCATCAGAATCTAAGTGGAAGACGTCACCTGAGAGGAGGAAGGCCCGCTGACATCGTAGTTGCGTCGCTTCACTGGATCAGAGATAACAGCGTATGCTATCGAGATCTTCTTGAATTGCTCTTGAGCTGAACCGAAATAATGGTTAACTAAGCGTCAAAAAGAAGGACAAACCTTTCTCGTCTCCGGGATTGCGATCCGGGTGGTACTTGAGGGCCAGCTTGCGGAAGGAAGCTTTAATTTCGGCTTCAGTCGCTCTTTTGTCGACACCTAACAACTCATAGTAGTCCTCCGTGATGTCCGCAGTGGCAGGAGCCATCTCGACTGAAAGAAGAATGACAATGAGTAACTATTGCACGGAAAAGAACAGCGGATATGTCGAAATCGATGGCAAAAATTCCGACGTCATTTTTCGAGAGTACATGGAACAACAGTACAGCAATGCAACTGTATTTTAGTGTTCCGTTGCTATTGAGCAAGAAATTACACTCACTGGGCACACTAGGGAGTACTGTAAGAAAAATCGTCAATTTGTAAATTTTTTTGATGTTTATCGATTTCCTTATTTTAGCTGGTTTTATTGTATCTAAAATTTCTCAGACCCGCGCTCGATAACAGTCTCTGTCGTTCATGACCGATTGAAACTATGGATATCAATTTCCGAGTGAGTATTCTAGCGTTAAAGTTCTTTACATTCTCATACTTCAAATTTTAAGTTCTCAAACTTGTTCGGATCAGTCTATAAGAATGGAAACATACTCTTCTCTCACGATGGAAACTCCGTAATCAGTCCAGTCGGCAACAAGGTCACGATCATCGACCTCAAAAAGTAAGTTTTCCTTCAGATACATTTCCACGACGATTCACTCGTCCGCTTCCCAAACCGTCTGGGCGGAGCCTGCAGTCCGCCGCAAACTAATTACCGCGAGCTAATATTATTCAAAAACGGCTGCGTGGCTCATTTGTGATACTCAGCCTATAGACAAGAAGCGATAGAAGAGACGTACAGTAGATTTTTTTGAAAAATGTTGAAAAATTACAGTATCAGGTTCTTGTACGGAAAATTAAAAGCTATCACGAACTAAGTATTTTAAGAAGTGTATGGAAGTGTATGAGATTCTTGGCACGGTGCCAGGACGGTCTGCTAGTGGAAAGGGAAGCGGACGAGCGTAAGGCCCTGGAGGGTCGTGCATTTCCTTTATTCTCGATTAACATTTTGCGAGTAGAGATTTGCTCGCATTTTGTCATTAGATAGTTGCATTTTACGCCGTGCTTCAAAATAGATAACGGTGTAACCACTATCACATTGCAACCTAGCTTTTGGCAAACGACGCGTCTCTAATTTGCAAACTTTGCCATACTATCTTTGTATCGCAGCAATGTGTCGCGAACACTCAACATCGAGGCTCTCTACAATATCACAACCATGGCCCTCAACAACACTGGATCTCATCTATTGGTTGCCAATGAGAGTCAGTCCATTTCCATCTTCCCATGTTCTTTATTAGGTTTAGAATCCACAAACATAAATAAACTATTCCTTTTTCAGAAGGAGAGATCCTCTACGTGAACATGCTCACTGAGTCGATTGTCTTTCGATTCCGCGCGAAGAGATCAGTCAAGTCAATTCAGTTCTCTCCTGATTGCAAGTGAATCTTCTTTTCTAATCTATGTTTTTCTAGCTTTTTTCACATTGGGCTGTATTCATACGCGTAAAGTGAACCAGAACATATGCCAAATCTTTCAGATCGGTTGCGATAACTCGCGGAGAAGATCTGCAGATTCACGAGATCGCCTCCTTCTCCAATCTCTTTTCTCCTCTCAATTTGAAGAAGACGTACAAGATCTCATCTGAGCCACTCAATTGCCTCTCCTGGTCCAGTGACAGTCGGTTAGTTTACATTGCTTGAACTTGCCTATCAATGGCTATTTCAGATTGATCTGTGTGGGAAGTCAGGACAAGCAAGTGAAGGTGGTTGGATCGAAATCGATCGCTAATGGATACATCGTCCCTCTTGGAGCTCACAAGGATGGTATCGTCGCTGCTCAATTCTTCGATGGATCCTATGATGTCAGTTATTCCCTTTCCTATTGTTGTTTAGTCGTAAATTCTTGTAATTGACGATAGTCTTCAGATAGTCTCCGTGGATCGTCGTGGACTTGCCAACACATGGAAGTGCAGTATCAACGAGAGCGATATCGTCTACGGCAATAGCGAAGGAGTCATCGATGAGAAAGTGCCCCGACTCACTTACGAGAAGAACACCAAGTGAGCACGAGTTTCTGTCTATTAGTGGTCAAGTTGAAACCGTAATCAATCAGTTTTATATCTCAGATGTCATCTATCGGATCACAACGGTGAGGGTCGTCACATCGACGTTTCATCGTGTCGTCTTCATGCTCCTTCCAATCTCCTCGTCACGGCATTCGCCAATGGAGTATTCGTGTTGCACGAAGTACCGTCCTTCTCACTCATCCACTCCCTCAGGTACGGTAATTGCACTAGGGGAGTTCGGTAGATAGAGGATATTGCAATCGATAGCCAAGGCATTTCTGTGAATGTCTTGAGCATATTGGTTAACCCGCTGCCCTTATATCTCGATGGATGTCCTCCTCACGGAGATTAAGCCTAAGCCTTAATCCTGTTACCCTTTCATTAGGAGCAGAGATGGGTGTGTCTTATTAGAACATCCGTATTTCTTCGAGTCCCCTTCGGACGCGAGTCGGTCGCATTGATCATTCGTTGGACGGTCGATACCTTAAAGGATGGACGTCCTCGTTTGGTCGAATTAATGGTTGGAAGGGGTAAAAGGGCAGCGGAAGACAAGTGATCTGTCTCTTAGTGAATACAGCCAATCGAACAGGGCACTTTCCTAGATTGAGCTCATTTCGTGTCGAGAGGCGAGAAGAGTACAGGCACATTTCCAAAAATATCAATGGTCAAAATGCTTAGTAATGGTTGGAAAAGGTTGTATTGAGTCTAATTGCAGAGTATCCAACCTGTCGATCTCGTCGATTGGCATTTCTCCCTCTGGAGATTGGCTGGCACTCGGATGCGGACAGGGCAGTCAGGTTAGAGTTTCAGATCCAGTTCATATTTGAGTGGTGTGCTAGAGAAGTTAGTCCGTCTCCACCGTATGAGATTGAAAAAGAATAATAAAAAAAAATGAAAAAAAGCTTTGTGTAATGTAATTGCCTATCTTCAGGGTCAACTGATCGTGTGGGAGTGGCAGAGCGAGAGTTACATCCTCAAGCAGCAGAGTCATCAATTGACAATCAAGAGTGCACGATTCTCTCCCGATGCCAGTCTACTGGCCACGGCTGGTGAAGACGGAAAGGTACGGTACTCCGATCGTAAACTGATTTGAGAACGATAATATGGTCAGGTGAAAGTGTGGAACTGTCGTTCGTGCTTCTGCATCGTCACATTCGATGAGCACACATCGGCAGCCACGGGAATTGCATGGACTCAGAGTGGAAAGGCCGTCCTCTCTTCGTCTCTTGATGGAACTGTAAGGGCAAGAGATATGAAGAGGTACGGTATTACTGTACGATCAGATGCTAGTAATCGATTATTTCTAGGTACCGTAACTTCCGCACGCTCGTCTGCCCGGATCCCACGCCGCTCGGAGCTCTTGAGGTACGGTAGAGAGGAGAAGGAAGGGAGGGGGTATCGACAGATAAATAATAATAATATTGTTATAGGTGGATTCGTCGGGCGACGTCGTGTGTGCAGCCGCAGTTGAGGTGTTCCAGGTGGGATTGGGGTTTCATGGATAATAGTTAGGTGGCTGGAGCTGATCGAGGGTAATTCATCAACGGAAATCGCGGAAATAATTACTTGCAACATCTAGTGTATATCGTTTATGCGCTCAACAGTAGATATTCGCAAAATTAAATTGAGGTTTCATGAATCTTCTTTGAATGATGGAATCTTGGTTCAATAATTCTTGAGTATGTAATTCTCCAAACAAATATTTTCCGGGCACTGACATTTTCATAGAGACGGGGTTGAATTGAATGTTCGCGTCAGTCGTCCCTTGATGATCCCTTACTTGTGGGTCGCAACAAAAAAGGAATGAGCTAATTGAAGGGCCCTAGGCTCCGCCCCCTTTGGGCTGGCCCCGTCTTGTAAAGCAGTGCCATTTTCCGTGGGTGAGGATATCAGTGAAAGTGTGTTTTGCAGATCTTCATTTGGTCGATGGAGAATGGTCAATTGATCGATGTTCTCTCTGGTCACACCTCCACCATCTCCCATATCTCACTCAAGGGGAACACACTCGCTTCCGTATCGTGGGATAAGACGCTCAGGTTTGTTGATTTGTTTTAAACTATTAGCAATGTTAGGATTATCGTTTGTGCGCTTCCAAAACAAGATATGAGCAATCAGTGAAACTACGATCTCGCAGGTTGTGGAACCTGGTGAATTCCGAGTCGGAGTCGATGGATCTGACGGGTGAGGGAGTGGCCCTCTCTTATGCACCGACGAAGGATCTCATCGCTGTCCTCTCTCTCGATTCAGTCATCGCCCTCGTTGAAGGAGCCACGTCCAATCAGATCGGATCCATCGATTGCAAGTGAGTCGCAGTTTTAATATTGATAGGTCTTGTGCTTCAGCAGTTACTGAACGGTGATGATTCTACGAATCTTACGATATGACTGAATCTAGGATTTCAAAAACAATGTAAAATGGAACGTGGTTGATTTGCGTTCCGGCAATTGTTCAAGAGCAGTGACTTTGGAGTGAATTTGATTGTAAGAATTGTTCTCTAAAATATACAATATTCCAGACACGATCTCGATTCGGCTCGCTCGGAACACGATAAGATCACGAAGGATTCGTCTGAGAAGAGCAAGTGAGTTACATGAATTAATTAGAAAATTCAGCAAAATTGAAACTAGGAAAAGTGATGTTTCACGAATATGTCATCTTCCGAACAAATGGATCGGATCTGATGATTGGAAAGTGTTGCTAGCTAAAATAGATCGAGTTTTCTTGGAAAATTAGTAAATACGAACCATGTGTAATGAGGTTTCATGACTATGTTAACTTTTGAAAATTCTTGTTTCACACAATTGGTCATGCCCCTCTATTCCAAATATCCAATTATATCTCCCTCCTCTCTCAGGACGTTCACGACGATCTCGTTCTCTCCTGATTCGTCCCTTCTCCTCGTTGGTGGCCAATCGAACAACGTCTGTCTCTATTCGGTAGAGGATAAACTACTCCTCAAGAAGTTCACCATGACAATCAACAGGAGTTTCGATGGAGTCATTGTGAGTAGTTGACTATTGGTGATGGATGGAAAGTGGATGAAAGGACCTGCACGTGTTCGGCGACGGATGTTTTGGTCCTCCATGGATCGCATTGATCTTAATTGGGTTCCTGACAATGTGTTTTGGGCTGTGAATTTGACTAAACGAACTAGGTGGTGTGTGGTTTCTTATCTAGGTCTTGTTGCCAGAATGCCCAGTGAGATAATTGGTCGATCTTTTACAGCAAAATATAAATCCCTGAAACTTTTTCTTAGATTTCAAAAGGAGATGTGTGGTTTCGTGTCTATGTTAATTGTTTGAAATGGCGGATGTCTTTGATGAGATGAGACATAATTCCCGTTAACGAATAAATTTAGAATTAACATGCAGGTTATCTTTCCCTCTATAGATGGACATCAATCGTCGTAACTTCTCCGAGTTCGGTAACATGCAATTGATCGACACGTCGGATAGTGAAGAGGAGAACGATGGAAAGAAGGCCATCAAGCTGGCTGGAACGAGGAATGGAGATAAGGGAGAGAGGAAGGGACGACCACTCATTGAGGTCAACTATGTCGCCTTCTGTCCCACTGGTGAGTACGGTGGGGGAAGGTCCAGTTTGGAATGTATTTGTACCGTCTGAAAAATACGCAAAATTTTCAAGGCAGCATGTTCGAGTTTCATGGTCTCATTACATCATGTAATTTACATGGCCTCCCTGGGCGATTCCAGCAATTATTCAATGTTGGAGTCTAGAAAATAATTACAAAAAAATTAATTAGCTATTATTTAGGTCGTCGATTCTGTGTATGTGCGACGACGGGAGTGGAGATGTACTCGTTGGATGCCCATTCAACATTCGATCCATTCCAGCTAGATGCAAACATCAGCAAGGGAGAGGTCAAGAAGTGAGATTATTGAGATTTTACTTGATAAGGATGATCATTATCGATTTTTAGCACATACTGAGAATGATGTGAATGACTGATGCAAGGAAGTAATTGTTTTGTTGTTGGTTATAGCCGAGTTGGTGGTCGAACAGCAGCAATCCCCAACAATGGTAGTAACGTAGCCAGCGTGAAACAGAGATGGACGTTGGTGAAATTCAAAAGTAAGATGACGACATTTCAGTCTGCTGAGTCGCAAGGAGTACACTCGTGCACTGAAGGGATCGATCCAATTGGGAGATGCCGCCCTCATCAGAAGATGCATTCATGAGACACCCGTTCAGAATAGTGAGTGTTTTTATATGATTAAGATAATTTCTAGTTTAATTTCCTTTTCGGAATAATGCTGCAGTTTGCAACATGTGACTTTTGCATTTCATGGTCATATCATGTAACCTTACTTGACGATTTCAATGATGGTTCACCCAGTTGTAAGTAATGACAACATCACATATAAAATACTCTCAGATAGATGCGAATCAGTTATTAGAGAGACGTTTCTAGTAAATTCGTAATGCTGAATTGTCATTGCAGTCGGTCTGCTATGCTCATCTCTCTCCCTCCAATACGCGGAACGATTGCTCAAATGGATGACTGATCCCGAGGGATTCCAAGCATCCACTCGAATCGAATTGTATATGGTTAGTTGGCTACCGTATCCCTCCTAAGGTACGGTAGTAATCGATATTCTCATTTCTCTTTTCAGAAATGGCTGCACTCACTTCTGGTAGTGCATTCTGCAGCACTGAAAGAGAATGAGAAGACATCTCTCCTTACGGATATTCAACAGACCATTCAGTACTACCATCGACTACTATCCAATCTGTCAGTTGAATATTCCTCCTTGGCTACTGTAGTTGAGATTACGGTCTGAATGGTATTGATTACAGGGCGGAGAGCAACATCAATTCACTCGAGTATTTGATAGCAGCAAGGAAATTGAAGAGGCCGAAGAAGGAAAAGAAGGAAGAAGAAGATGAAGAGATGGAGGAATGATTCATCCATTGTTGAAATTATTGATTGACCAACCCATTTGGTGTTTTGACTTCGTTGATTTGTCGTTTGTTTTGAGTTCTACACGTTGTTATTTGTTACACTTGAATTGTTACGAGGAGAGAGATACTCATAAAGAACATTTTTCATACTTTTTTGTTTTGAGTTTCACTCCAGGTTCAATGGCCAATGAATAGATATCTTGTGGAATCAGAGACATAATCGTGCTTAATTAACAAGTTTCGGCATAATTAACCAGACTACCATTTAACTAATTTAATTAATTAATTAAGATGCCGGTAATCAAGGCGTCAAAAGATAAGGGCGCATGGAAGAATGTTGCATTGGAGGGATTGAAGATGGATGAATGGGCTGAGATTGGATCATTCGAAGAGTGGATACCTGGAGCTGAAGAGGGGGATGATGGAGGCGATGAGGCACAGGTACGGTAGATATCCATAGATTGATTGAGCTGAGAAACTATTTGAGCTCGAAGTATGGGACGGCCGCTCATATTTTGAGCTATATAGATGATTATTTTATGATTCTATTATCCCCAAGAGTGAAACTGACATATTGGACTCTCAAGCTAGAATATGATCTCACTGAAACTCGAATATTGCAGGTCTCCGAACCGAAAGCGAAAAAGGACAAGAAGGGAAAGAAGGATAAGAAAGAAAAGAAGGAAGATGTGATGGAAGTTGATGAGAAGAATGAAGAGGAAGGAAAGAATGAAGGAGAAGAGAAGAAAAAGAAGAGAAAGAGAACGAAGAAGAAGAATGGAGAAGAAAAGACTGAAGAAAATGGAGAAAGTGAAGTGAAGAAGAGGAAAGTGGAAGATGGTGAGAAGAAAGATGAAGGGAAGAAGGAAGAAAAGGAGAATGAAGAGGAGAAGAAGGAAGGAACAGAGGGAAAGAAGAATAAGAAGAAACCTCTTCCAAAGGGAAAGAGAAGAAGAATGAAATTGGCTAAGAAGAGAGAAAGGGAACGATTGGCGAAGGAATCAGGAGAAGTAAAGAAGGATGAAGAGGAAGTGAAGAGTGAAGAGAAGAAAGAAGAAGTTGATATGAGTGAATGGATCAATCTCGGAGTACCAGCTACCATTGTGAAGAGTATCGCCAAGTTGGGGTGAGTTTTTTTATAAATTTACAATTAAAATTAATTTGTTATTGTAAAAAAAAAACAGAGAGAGTTGATGTTTCGGATTTGGAATATAGGGTTTATCATTTTGGGTAGGAACGATTGGACTTCGGAATGTCTGGAAAAATACAAAATTATTGATTGTAGATTCGCCTCACCCACGTCCATTCAACGAGAAGTCATCCCGAGTGCGATCAGAGATCGACTCGATATTCTGGTATGTTGAGAATACCGTAACCCAAAAATGCTGATGAGAGTCAGAAACCACGCGAGTTGATGTTTCATGTTATTCATAAACAGGACTAATTTCGTTGCCTTTGATGTATTAGTGAGAATTCGTGCAACGAATCAAATGAATGACAGTTCTTCCTAGCTTCTGGTTGACCCTCTATGCACATACTGTTTCTATCTATCCAATCACATATCTTCCTCAGGGCGCTGCGGAGACGGGCAGTGGTAAGACACTCGCATACGTGATTCCCCTTCTGGCTCGATTGGAGGAGGAAGAGAGACAGGGAGGAGGACCGAGAGCACTCATTCTTGCTCCCACCAGAGAATTGGTCATTCAGGTGAGATAGGGAATTGAGGTTACGCACGATTTACAGGTGTGATTGTCTTGAATCTTAAGCGATAGTCTCTTCATATACGCTCGAAAAAAAGTTTCAAAGGAACTGGACAAGTTGAGGTTTCACAGAGTTGATGTAGGCGTAAGATTAGTATTATCGGCAATGCGTATTCGAATAGTTTGTTTACAAATAATAATTACAGGTGCGCAAGGTGATCGATGCACTGCTCGTGGGTACACGATTCCGAGTGAGTTGTTGACTACGGTAGCACTGTCAATCGATATTTCCCCCTTTCATACCATACCCCTTCACAGGCAGCATCGATCGTGGGAGGACTCGCCCAGCAGAAGCAGGAGAGAATCATGAAACACAAACCGGAGATTGTCGTGGCCACTCCCGGAAGATTGTGGGCACTCATGAGACAGGTATGAGATATGGGAAGGAATGTGGGGTCAGGGAGACAGTACAATTTGGTCTGAACCGGTTTAAATGAGATACAAACAACCTGGTGATTTCTTGGTTTGCGTGGAACTGAAGGGTTGAAAGATTTCTGCCTTTGTAATTCTATCAGGACAAATGGTCTAAAATATAGCAAAACGTCCCAAAATTAAAAAAAAAAGATTGGTTGTTAAGGCGGATTCGGGTTCGTATCTGGACGATTGGAGTGGAATCAAGTGTCTGATTATCGATGAGACGGATCGAATGGTCGAGAAGGGACACTTCTCAGAGATGACCAAAATTGTCGATAAGATCAAGATGTTAGTGGTTTATGATTAATTGTTTGGTTAGCTGTGCGATGTCTGAATCGAGAATATTGCGCAGGTAGAAATTAAAGGATGCTCGTGAAACATTGATCCCTCATGTCAATTTTTAAAAAATTTTTGGATAGGCATTGCGATTAGGAAAGAAAGAAATTTAAAATTAGGTGAATCCATGTTTGCGGAAGTTGTCAAAACCTAAAGGATCATGCATTCGTAATTCGCAGAGCATTGTCGTAAAAAAAAAGTCAATATTTCCTTCTCCAGAACGGTGGAGGATGAGCAACTGAAGATGCAGTCACTCGTCTTCTCTGCCACTCTCACTTTCATTCGAGTTGGAACGAAGAGTGATGATGAAGCGAGGAAGGAGAGTACACAGGCTAAGATTGGTTAGTTGGGAGATGGGGGGGGGGGGCTTGG
>LS485025.1:453760-475787 GCA_900490705.1 Pristionchus arcanus
AGCGAGGATGGAAACGAATGAGAATATGGTGTCATTGAGTGACTCGCAAAAATAGTTATCCAACATATGCAACAAATAGTTCTGTAGAAACCTCTCTTTCTCTTCAGCATTCTTGCCGCAGACAGTCGACGTCGCCCTTTTCCCTTCTCCCTTGCTCACCAGCCGTCTCCGTCGGGACAAGTGCCGAGATGATGAGCAGTGGCGGCAGCTCTCATTTGTATTCAATGTCATTTGCGTTGTATCACAGGCATTCTAATTCGCTCCGAGCGTCACTGCTATCGACAGTGACTGCGAGGAACCTGTGTACGTGCGTGTGTGCAAAGAGTGATCAATTACTGTAGCTCTGAATGCTCGTATCTATTTCCCAAATGGGCTCCTTTTCTGGGGTTGGAATAGTTTTCCCCCTGGTTTGTTCCGTAGTGTGGTTTTGGTTTCTGTCATTTACTAGTCACAATGGTGTGACTACCGAATTTACCGTAGTGTGCATACCGTAACTTTCGCCCAATCCGTGGTGTAGTCTTTCCCATATCAATTCCTATCCCACTCCTCTTGTCAGGTCTCACCTTATCCCCGTGCTACTTTGTACAGAAAATAATCAAACGATAGAATCAGACAGGGAGAATTGAAGCGGAAAATCTATCCCTCTTATCTTTGGTGAGCCCCTGCTAGGGTTGCAAGTTCGGGATCGGAGAATCCGATCGATCTTGCCCCTTTCCCCACTCTATCTAGCACCTGCTCATCTCGCGGGAGGGATTCCCTTCCCTACTGCGGGACTGATGCGGGATTGGAGAGAGGAGGGAGGGAGGGGAAGGGGATGACCTCTCCTCTCCTCATTTCACATACTCTCTCGCTCTGTCTGACCGGGGAGAGAGCAGGCGAAATAGCGCTTCCTATCTCTCCCCTCTCACTCCAATCCCGCATCAGTCCCGCATTTCTTGCGGGATCCCGCACCCCTCTTCCCTTCCTCGTCGCTCTCAATCGGTCTTGCGAGGGAGAGAGGGAAAGGAGGGAAGAGGGGTCGGCAATCCCGATACCGATACCGAACGAGCAACCCTAGTGCAAGGGTTACTTGGTGATTGAAGGAGAGAATCTCTCAATGCCAATCACTTCGATGAGATAAAAAATATAGCATGTAAAAATAAATGGTCCAATTCATGTTCAGCGACGGATCTGCCCGTGTTCCCCGTTGATTGCGAGCCATTATTCGAGGCGATCAAAGAACGAGTGGGATACGCATCGGATATGGACTCGGCAGAGCATCAATTGCAGAAGGTACGGTAGATCGAGAGGGAGTATCGATTGGCTACTGTATGTTAAAGAATAGGGGCAGAGTCGTGGATCCAATAGTTGACAACTAACAATAAGTGAATCTCTGTTTCGCTGCTGGCATATGACTGTGATATTTCAAATCGATGATAATATTATAAGAATGGATGTGGTCCTAAAACAAATAAATAACTTGTCAGAAATCGCACGCTGAGTCGTGGTTCGACAAGGCGGCGAAGGAGGCCGATCTCGATGGAGGAACGGAGAGGTGAGAGGAATTGTATTGTATGCACTCTATCGATTTGATATGATATCTCGCTGTCTGACTGATGCGGAAGGGGTAGGCATGGAGAAGAGATGTTTCATGAAATTGATGAATAGGCTAGCTGATAAACTGCATTAGTGAGTCTGCCATGAACGATACAAAAATCCAGCAACATCTAAGTTTCGCTGACGATTGATGTCAAGAGATCATTTGAGTGAATCAATGGAGCAGGATGTGGCGTTGGAAAAAAACATATCATTCTAAACTTTGCTTCATCCGGGGTTTTATGCATACTAGAAGTATATTTAGTCTTGAAAATAAATATTATAATAATTGTGTTCATTGCAGACAAGAGGACGCGGACGAGGCGCATCACGACATGAACACACTGCACGGAATAATGAAGGGATTGGCTGCCAAATTGAAGCATGCACTCGCCACGCCTCTTCCTGCTATTGATAGGGCTAATCTACCCGTGAGTTGAGGAGAAAATAGAATGGGTATTCGAGCTGGGAGTATTAGGTGAATGGTTTCAATAAATAGAGCTGGGTGAACATGGTGGTTTTGTGTCTCTGAAGGATGATAAAAGTGTGAGATTGATGTTATTTTTGATCGACCGAAGACAAATTGTGGTAGAAAAAACAATTTCTCAAAAAGTAAACTAACATTGTAGAACACTCGGTACGTAAGTGCTGATCTGGCAACGATGGCTTCGACTGGATTGACAAGAGAAGCTGTCGATACGGCAATGGAGGGAGAGAAAGTCGCTGCGGGACTCAAGAAGAAGGTACGGTAGCATCGGATTACGGTAGTCTACCTTTTATTTGAAGGATTTTTAGTTGGACAATATCATGGAGAAGGAAGTTCGAAAATTTGGGAAGAAATAATAAATGATGATTGCAGGCACGTGAGTTCCTCGCTCTCAAGAGGAAAACTCTGAAGAAGAAGAAGGGCGAAGAAACACCTAAGGTAAAGAAGGAGAAGAAGGAGGAGAAAGAAGTTGAAGAAGTAGAGGAATCCGAGTAGTTATTCAATTATTGATTCATTGTTTCTGTTATGATGTTTGTTCTCTTGTTACGTTTACTTTGTTGGATAAAATTTATTACGAGAGGAAATTGGAAGGCCACACAGAGGAAGACGTTGTCTGGGAGATAATTACAATGAAGAGAAGAAGGGAATGGGGAATCAATAGGAAGGGGAAAAGATCATTGTGGTCGAGGCTTCTTGTAAATGGCTGGATAATGTGGATGGTCTTCAGATAGAGGGAATACAAGGGGAGATCTCTTCCTTCCACTTCTCATCATCTTCAAGACCACTCGCGGTGTTTCATCCTCGACTTCCTTCTGACGGAGATACGCATTCTCAATTACGAAGTTCCGATGTTCCTCTCGGACCTGATAATGAACTCTCCATTTCACATGCTCTCTAGATAGTCGGTCAGAGATACGAATAGAGCGCGAGGAATTGGTAGGGGAAAAACTGAAAAAAACGCACTCGTTCAACCTCATATCTGTACTCCTCTGCGGCTTGGTGCGTCTGGAAAAGGGTAATTGGGCGGTTACGGTAGGTATTGATTACTGTACCCGATCGGCTGCCTGCTTCGTCAGACGAATAATCTCGTGAGCTCGAACGAGATCCGCATCTTTCTGCAATATCGATTGATGGCAACGGTATTGATTGGATCGATAATTGGGTGCACTTACACTCTCGATCGTCCTTTTTGCATTGCGAAGGTCGATTTCAAGGCGTTCCTTATTATGGGTTAGCTGATCGATCTGAGCTAGAGCCTCTTCAAGCTTAGCCCGAAGTTGCTTCTGAAATTTTCGTGTCATTTTCGGATCAATCTTGGAACAATGTGACTATAGCACTGGTCTTTAGTCTAAAATTAAAGATGAAATTAACCTTCATGGAGGAATCATTAGTGGTAGAGGAGGACTGTTCCAATAGGTCCAATTCATCCCTTAGTGATAGCTTAGGAGCTGCGAACAGTTTGGAAGGATTCATTGAGGGAAAGGAAGAAAGGAACGAACGAGAGAAGAGAGTAGGCTGGACTAGTGGAGTGAAGAGGGAAAGAGAAGAGAAGAGAGAAAGAGGTGCCCCCTTTCTCTCTCTACCGTAGTCGATAGCTGTCAATAGTGGGGTGAGCGCGTTTCTCGTGTTCACTGGGGCGCGAATTTGATCAAGGGTTTCAGATAACGATGTTTTCGCATAAAAAATAAAAATATAATACGTATTAAATTTTCGAAAAACGAAATATCAACAATAAATCAATATTCGATAATCTTTAAATTTATTAGATCCCAACACGAACTTTTTTGAATACGGTATATTCCAAATTATTGACATTTTTCATTAAATTTTGTTTCTTTGTTTCTTTCTTATTTTTCCACTTTTTAACCTGCAATTAACTTTAGATGGCTACTGCGGAAGTCTACTCGTCGTTGCCGATAAGGCAGAGTGCGCTCAAACAAGTAAGTAGTGTGTTATGACTTACTTTAAATAGTAATTTAATTTTCAGTTGCTGAAAGTTATCGATCCTGCAACGATTGCAGAAGAAGAAAGGCAAGCGGCCGAACGTCTTCTCAAGGAGAATGCTAAGAAGATAAAGAAGACAAAGAAGGTTCGAATAGTTTAGTAAAGTTTTTTGAATGCGCCTTCTGAAATGCTAGATATATTTCTCAAGATATGCCTTATTATTCAGGCCAAAGCTCCGACTGCTGCGCCAAAGAAGAAACCTGAGCAGAGAAAGGTGATTATATTATGCCTATGGGTCTTCGTATGTCGGTCTCGCATTCTTGCTTATGTATGGCTTATGAGCCAGGTTATCCAGTAAGTCGCATTGCAGACGCAATACCTCGAGACGCCTCCGAGTTCGCCCGAACCGGTAGAGAAGAAGGCTAAGGGTCGACTCAGCGGAGGCAGAGATGTTAATGTGAGTATACTGAGACCATATACGCTTTTCATTTCATACGTGCAAAATAAATATTGCAGCGTGACACTTTGTTCACTATGCTCGACAAGGTGGTCGCTACGAAGCCTAGGAAGATACCGAGAAAGCAAGTGGCTGTGAAATCGAGTAGTGATGAGGAGAGCGAGAATGAGGAGGCTGCACCACCGAGGGATATGTCGTGAGATTGATCATTATTGAAAATGAATCATGAATGGGCACTTAGATGGTTCGATGGCGTCGCAACGGATGAAGATCTCGATATTGATAAGCTACGCCCTAAGGGGAAATACTGGCTCGGAAAATATAAGGTAAAACATAATATCTGAAAAGAAGTGAGACATTTTATTCAGATTATCGGCGTGATTGAAATCGATGAAACGAGGGGAGGCACTTACGTCGCCTATAGAAATAGATATGAGGTTAGAAGTCAAACTTTAAGCTGTTTATTTTCGAAATATACCTCCTTTCCGTAATCTAAGAGCTAAAGTGAATCGCAATGCGCTATCATTTTGATTTCGCAGGTTATTATCCGTGTCAATTTCATCCAGAAAGACGATATGGAACTAATGAATACGGAGGCCAAGTTCCTGGAGATGGTATTTATTGTTTTCCTCGTTTCTCAATAATCGATGTTTTTAAGATGGAGCTGAATGACGCTCAACACTTCTTCGCCACTCTATTCGATATGGGAATAGTGAACAAGCACAGGGCTGATGGAAAGTTCTTCTATGCTACCATCTACAGGTTAGTTCTTTCTCATCAGGAATACTGTCTTCATGCGATTCAATAAAATCGATTCAACCATTTCAGAGGAGGTCCTACTCTCCAGCAGTGCTATGACCTGTGTAAGGGTGCATGTACATCAGGTGCGGTAGATCGACTCGCAGCTCAGATGGTCAAGGTATACGGTAGTCGTCGATTACGACTATCGATTGTTCCATTCAGATTTTCGAGCAGATCTTCGGTCAGGGCTATCGTATTGTTTCTTTCGCTCTGAAAGACTTCCAAATCGACCCTCGTTCCCGTGTTGTCTACCTCGCTAACTACACTAACATCATCAAGGCCGCAGGTACGGTAGAGGGAATAGCGATCGAGAACTGACTTTAAATTGAAAGGTATCGATTACGATGATAGTGACGAGGAAGAGTATGTGGATGTGACTGAGAAGAGAGAGACGAGAAGAATGGGATGGGAGGGAGATGAGGACTTTGCTCCCATTAAATGGCATCAAAATGGCAAAGGTATTTCTCATGTTTATAAAAATGAATTTAATTATTATTAATAAAAATATAATAATGTATTGTTAGATCACGTGATGACGGAGAAGGATTCGATCGAATCTCTCATCTATCTACTCATTCACATGCACACTGGACTCCCATGGGCGGGGAAAGATAATGTGAGTTGAAGGGATGCAGTAGATTAGGGTAAGTTTTCTCTGGTCGTGGTTTCGAGAGCAAAACATAATGATAAGAATGAAATCGTAATTCTTCTTCAATTAAATGTATTTCAGAAGATAATTAGGAAGCAGGCTCACGCAGACTGTGGACAGAGAGACGCACTCATTAACGTCCTTCCACCATCGTGAGTTGGGGATTACGGTAGTCCCTTCGATCGATAAGTGATCATATTCTACTTGGCAGGCTGAAATGTCTATGGATGATGGTTACCTCGACGGAAATGCCTAAAGTGAGCTTCAATCTCGTTCATCGAATGTTCTCGAGATACGCGGATGATGATGAGGTTTGTCGCTTATTTTTGCTTTTCGAATATTTATTTTTGGAATTATTTATTCAAAAATAAACACATTATAATAAACAATTGTCTTGTCAGAATTTCTACTACGATTGGGAGTCACGCATTCCTCTATCGGATGATCAAGAGAGACTTATCAATCTCAAAGATTGTATTGATGATACATTGAAGAAAATGGGAGCATTGCAGTGCATCATTGAAAATCAAGAGCTTCTTTCAAAGAAGTAAGAAGTTTCTTTATTAGTTTTATCCAAGTTACCTCATACTTTGAATATTATTCACACGTTTAATTTTTGTAAGCTGTCCATATTTTCTTGTTTTGTTATCCTTCTATTCTTCATTCGAAGTTTCTCTTTCCTGTCGTTGTTCCTTGTTCTTCTTTCCGTTTTCCTGTAGATCAAAGATCAAGAAATTAAATCAATCGTGGATTGGCCCATTTATTGTTAGTTCGTTGCACAGAGAAAAATGTTCATCAACATGTAAAGCGATTTTGTGAGAGAATTGAGGAAGAACTATGAGATACAGTCAAGTTAATGCTCAGAATACTGTAGATGATATCCGAAAGGCAAGAGGAAGAGATTCTAGAGGGAGGTGTACGGTAGCAAGTGTGTTATACACAGACATGAAGGGTACGGTAAGTGAAGGGGGGAAGCTCATCGATCGATGAAGAGAAGGGGAAGGAATGGTCTACTTGTGATCTTGTGATTGTTGTTGAGATTGATCGAGTTGCTGTTGATAGTGTGCCATCTGAAGCACCGCCCAAGCATTAGATTGAAACGGACGGACAAATTTGATAATCTAACCCTTCCAATCTACCCTTCGCAGATTATTTAGCACAGTCGAAATGAAGAAATTGTATCTTCTAATATAAAATAAAACAGAAAAGCACTATTCACGTCGACTGATATTTCTTAATGAGTGAAGTAATTTCATCCACCACCCAAATAGTTCCTTTTCACGCTAACAGCGAATATCTACCTCCACCAACCAACAAATCACAAATGCAGTGACGAGATTATAGAGATTCTAGTCAATTTTCTCTTCATATTTCTTTTTGAATGATCGGATGCATCGAAATTAACATAACTATCCTCGAGTTATCGAATAGATAAATAACTCACCATTTGTGGATCGTAAGGAGTTGTGAGGTCGAATGGCATTGGGGGCATTCCAAGTGGGGGCTGACCGGGAAGCATTCCTGGGTATCCATGCATACCCAGCATCGCCCCCGGACCGCCCATCATTGAAAACGCTGCGGGACCTGAACGATAGATGATCGATAATCTACCAAGTTATCTATAGGCGCCACCATGATCATCAATCAATCGATGATCTCACCTCCCATCTCATGAGCTGCTTTCTTTGCATTGTATAATCGTTGCTCATCCTGCGCTTTCGCAATGTTCTTCTTGTATCGAATTCGCTTATTGCCGAACCAATTCGATACCTGAAGAAGGGGAGATTTGTTTCAGCGCATGTCCGCCTTTGTTCTACAAAATGTCGATCTGAGGAATACCTACTGCCCTCATGCATGAATAAATGAACAAAGATCAAAGATCAAACGTCATACTTGTGAGACTGTGATGTTGCACTGTCTTGCCAATTCCTCTTTCGCCTCTTCCGATGGATAAGGATTGGAGAGATGGGCGTAGAAGTACTCGTTTAGCACCTGAAAGGCGGAAGATATGAAAAATGAAAAGAATTGTTCAAAATTCAGAAGGCATCTCATTATCCGATCATTGAAAAGTATGGATAAATTTTAAGTACGTTTGCAATTATCACAACGTCTTCACCATTAGATATACGAATCGTATTTCATTTAATTAAAAAAAACTGATGTATCTAAAAACCCACCTCCGTTGCCTGCTTGGAGAAGTTGCGACGCTTGCGCCTGAAAAGATTTTTCATTGGAGATGGAAAACGACCCGAATTGTTTCCTAATAGATATGCATTATCTACTTGAACATACTTTGAAACATATCGAAATTTATTAAATTATATCTCCAGCCTTGTTCATAACAGTTTCAGGAAAGTTACGAACCAAATATTGAAGAGGGAGCAAATCATGTAACAGAAAAGTAGATGAGAAATTGCTAAAATTTCGTCCACTTTTATAAATTCAAGCGAATAAAAAAGGGAATAACAATCTAACCTGGCATCAAGGAATCTCGATCGGAGAATCATCACTGCTTCGCACGTCGACTGTTTCAGTTGCACCTCAATTATCATTGTTATTAAATATGAATTTCAAAAATATTTTCTTATTTTCAGTGTATCTAAAGGTGTATCCTCGTCAAGCTAATTTTAAGTTGTGAGACAAAGCTAGGTGGGATGCTAGGCCGGCTGTTATTTGATTACAAATGCACCATTAAATTTCCCGCCTGGAATAACCTATGAAATGTGTACCTTCGACTCATCCATGGCAAAAGTGTCGACTGGTACTGAATTCTTATCTCCCCCATTGCAATAGGATTATACGATTAGACTGTCCACCCCGAAGAGGTCTAAGCTGATAACACCAACGTAATGGAATCAGATAGATAAGGATGATAATCCGCTTAGAGTGACCCTTTGAAATTCCCGACCTTATTGCCAGACGCACTTTCGATATTTCAGGGATAATTTCACAATTTATTTTAAATTTACCTGGATGCCGGAGAATTTCTTCTGTATGATTCCGACCATTCTTTCGATTTCTCGATTTGAGATTGGTCGAAGGGACGATTGCTCATTTAGTAGTTGGGTCACGTGACGGGTGAATTCAGCGCATGCCTGAGAATATTCAGTTTTCTTAATAATGAAATCTACCGGAATGTCTGTGTATTTTCACTAAAAAGCTGCAAAAAAAGAAGGAAACGTACCTCTTCGTATTTATTGAGTTCGGTTCCATAAACTTGTCTGATCTGTGTCAATTTGCTCTTGTAATCCGTCTGGTCGGCTCCCGATACATCGGCAGATACATTCAATCCCCTCTCCGGTCCCGATACTCCCTCAGCCAGCAACATATTGTCCAATCGCATCAGCTGATGAGTCTATTCATTAGAGGAGTATTCACTTATTCATGTCCATTCTTAATTCCACAATGAATTCCTAAGAAGCTTTGGGTTAGGTCTAGGAATTTCTTGGTCCATAATAGACTATATGCCGCCAATCGGGTGGTATCTGACCTTCCATTCTCTAGTGTAACCAATCCCTCCCTCTCTCCTTCTCCATACCTGTGGGTCCTCTGGTTGTTCTTCTGGACCAGCTCGAATCGATAGAGCCGTTTTCTCTTTCACTTCGCACAAAGCTGAGAAGAGCGCGTCTTTGAGCGGATGCCGTCGAAGAGACTCTTTCCTGTTAAAAATCACTGTATTTGGGCTGTTTTGACAATTTGAATAACAAAAACAAGTCAAAACAAGTGGCAAACCTTTGTGAATCGATGTCTTCGAGGGATAGATTGGAGATGTCGTTGAGCCTTCGGATGAGATCATCGTAAGAGGACGATGCCTCCCTCGAATGAGTAGTGACCATGGAAGGAACTACTGAAGAGAAGGAAGACATTAGAGAGAGAAGGAGGGAGTGATAGACAATCGATTGATGAGAAGAAGAGATAAGAGAGACGAAAGAAGGAAGAGAGAGGGAATGAACTAATGAAGGAGTGTGTACAAAAGAGGATGAAGAAGGAAGAAGGGGTAGGGGGAGGGAGGGGAAGGAGGGAGAAGGGAGGGAAGGAAGAAGGGGGAGAAAGGCTAACCAGACCCAGAGCAAGAGTCAGTCAGACTCTCCCTCCTCTGTGAGGCTGTCCATCAATCAAATGGTAGAGAGAGAGAAGGGAGAGAAAGAAGGAGAAGAGGAGGGAAAGGGATAGAGAAGGAGAGCTCTGTCCTTGGATGAAGGAGAGAGAATGGGAGGGAACAGAAGGGGTCGAAGGAGAGAGAGAGAGGCCTCCTATCTCTATCTAATAGGCTAATTAATTCGATAGTCATCTCCCATATTTCAGTCGAGTTGTTTAATTGTATTGTATTGTCTCTTCATTCACTGCATGGGTGGTAGGAGGAAGGGGTTCCTTTTATCGGCAAGTGTGAAACAGTAATCAATCTTCCTTCGATCCATCAATCAATCAATCGGCACTCCATAAACGACAACAAACAAAAGCAGTGAGAATATTGACAGATCACTGGCTGTCGGGTGGTAGAAAACGATACAAATGGAAATGAAACGATGGAATGAACCGGGATGGTAAAAGGGAGGGAAGGGGGGAAGCTATTGCGAGTGAGAGGGAGACCTTGTGCCGTCTGTTATCGATCTGTTACTGAGAAGGAGGATGAGGAGGATGAGGAGGAGGAGGATGATGGTGAAGCATCTGCTGAAATATAGGCTTGTTTACTGGTGGATTTACTGATATCATTATCATACAGTATCCTACCGTAATCAGTCCGTGATAATCAATCCAAGTTACCGTACTCACCATGGGATCATAGGGCGGGTAGTAAAAGGGGGCGGCACCCATTAAAGAGGGATCAATGAACGGAGTTGGCATCATCATTGATTGAGCTGCTGCTGCTGAAAATAAACTATTGTTAAATTTCTTATTCAATTTCCTGAGAAAATGGATACTTTAGTAGCGCAAGTAGTACACACCGTTCAAAATAATTTCTCTCAATTCTAATGTGATCTGTGAATCATATCAGAAACTTCATCAACGCAATTTAGTCTTCCGATGAAAATGAAATAGTTCCGATCCCTTACCTTGCATGGCCATAACATCAGCATTCCTCCTATTGACATCGTTCACTTCCTTGTCCTCTTGTGCCTTCTGCATATTCTTCTTGAACCGAATCCGCTTATTGCCGAACCAATTCGAAACCTGTGCAAGAGGAATTACTCAGTTTCTAGTGGCAGTTGTGTTTTGGATGTCACGAGATATAAATTTGACAAAGGTCGATTGTCTTGATCTTTGATCTTTCTAGACGTTTCCAAACCTTGTAATCGGGAAGTGTCAAGTACCTGAGCGACGGATATATTGCACTGTCTTGCTAGTTGCTCCTTTGCTTCTTCACTAGGATATGGATTCGCGAGATGCCTCTCGAAGTATTCATTCAGAATCTCAGTCGCGGCTTTCGTGAAGTTGCGACGTTTCCTCCTTTGAAAATAAATCTATTTTACTGGGTGGGAGGTCTCGATTCGATATCTATATTTTTCAGCACACAAAATAAGAAAAATAAAAAGTTTCCAGATATCTAGGTTTAAAATAAGTGAGAAATAACTAACCTCGCATCGCAGAATTTCGATTTCAAAGTCATTATTTGTTCGCACGTTTCCTGCTTCAATTGGATCTGCAAATTGATTCTTATTCATCTATGCTTCATCTTCAAAGTGTTCTTCGATGCAAAAAAATTCCAAATCAGTACCTGATAGTACACGAGTTTCTTCTTCACTGCACTTTCCACTCGTGCCAGATCCAATTCTGAGATCGGTCGCGTTTCCGATTGCAATTTCATTACTTGTCTAGTATTGTTGATGAAGGTCTGCTGATGCTGAAAGAAATAGAGTCCAAGTCTATTCCGGCATATAAATTTTCGAAACTCGGCATTGTACTCTTGGATTCCTTAGTAATTCTACAATCTAACTTACAAATTCCCTCTCGGCCATCTCCGTTTGAAATTGTAGTCTGATGTTGTGAAGTTGATATCGATAATCATCCTGATCCAATGGCTGATTGTTTAGCGCGACAGGACAATCCTTCTCTGGGCCAATCACTCCCTCAGCAGCAAGCATGTTATCGAGACGGATCTGAGGAATATCAACTTAGGAGCATGTCAGCAACCCCTAAAATATTAGAACGACAATTATCGTTTAAAAAATAATTTTTTGGGTCTCGAGATCAGAAATGAAAGATCAAAGATCAAACCTGGGGATCTTTTTCATCCTCCTCATGCACTACCATCCTCGTTCTTTCTTTGAGATCAACAAATATGGAAAACATTGTAGAGTAAAGGTAATGGTTCTTGAGTCGAAAGGTGCTGCAATGAGATCATTACGTTCATCTGTAAAATAGGATGAATAACTGAGAATGAGTAATGGTTTTATCTATAACTAACCCTTGTTCGACAGTATCGTTTCCTAGTGGTTGAGTGGTGAGCATCTCCAATCGATGCACCAGGTCAGAAACCGGTGCCATCCCATTGGTCATCCTCAACGAATTTATAAATTTTCCTTGACAAATAATGAGAAAATATGAGGGAAAATCGGCGAACGTGCGTGATAAAACTGCGAGTGAGTGCAATAAACTGAGAGGAACGTTGACAAGGGAAAGAAAGGTGTGGCGATTGAGTTACTGCTATCAGTCGATAGAATAACCAAGTGTTCGCGTTTTGATAAACGTTTTCGCTAAGATCAAGAACTTTGAAAGGTATTAGGAATTGAGTTGTGCGAAAGCGATTATAATCGGTCAATAAGTTATAGGAACGACAAGTTTATGGTTGAGTCTCCGTTCTTCGTTGCCAATAGATAGAGAGAGAGAAGAGGATAGAACACACATCTGGTGGGATTATGGAGGGATGAGGAGAGGTCAGTAGAGAAGGGCAGAGGAGGATCTCTTCATTTGATACACTCTATCGATGGTCAGAGATACGAGAGAGTAGGGAGATTGGAGAACGGAGATATGGGAATAAACGTAGAGATCTCATCCACAGGGGATACCGATAGAATAAGGAGAAGAGGGCGGAGAGTTAGTTACTGTGCCTTTGTGAGGAATGTTTATCTTACTTGCTCTGATTGGAAAATTGTCGGCTGTCTTTCATATTTTTCAGTTCTGTGAAAACTATCTTGCTTCCGAGCTTCGGATCGATATCTCTAAGAGTCTCATAGATCTGCTAATGACCCGATAGAGTGAGATGATCGGTCAGTTGACAGGACTAGCAAGATAACAGAAGGAATGACCCATCAAAGGAGTCCTGAATGATGGGTCATTCCGTCTATCCCCTGACAAGCATTCTTCAAGTGCCGCTGTGTGGTAAATATCTATCAGTTGAAGCAACACTTCGTGTTTTCTGTTCAGGTTATCTTCCAATAACATTCCGCTATTTATGACACGGAAAAGCTCATTTGTCATTCATTAGAGAGCCCGCACTTGAGATCCAATGATTTATGAGTTCCTTTCACTTTCGAACACGGAGATTTCCCTGCCAATCCCTGGTACAGTATGGAAAGTGCTGGTGTGGGCCACTATTGATCGAGAACTGATTTTTCTTGAAAACCATAATTGGAAGGATAATAGATAAATGATGAGTAAAACATTGTGGGAAGAGAACACGTTGAGCATCATCAAATTATGAAAGAGGCTTTCGCTGATAAATATAAATATATTAATGTAAGTGAAACAATCAAATCGCGAAAGATAAACTTGAAATCAATGAGCGAACACATTCACATATAACGAGTTTACTAAGAGTGTGTAATAAACTCATCACGGCAGATAACGAAGAAAAAGACGAAGAAAATCAAAAGATTTTGAATCGAAACATACCAAGAATCATCGAGCATCTCGAAAAGTTGCAGGGAAGAAGCGGTGTCTGATGGGCAATTGTTCATCTGGAAACATCCTTCATCCAGTATACAATTTAAAAAAAAACACAGGATATAGCTGCTGAATGTAAGCAAAACGAATGCTAACGGTCGTAAGGGAGATGTGGATGGGCTATACTCCATGGTTACCAATTCCAATTCGAGATGAGATGATGTGAGTTGTGGCGTTTCTTCACTTTTGGGAGGATCTTCTTTCGAGAATAATCATACAATCCGATACGTCTTTATCACATTTGTCAATTGCCAATTGAGATCAATAAAAAGGAAGAAATGAGCGTCTGTCCGAGTAACAAATTTGTATTATACAAGAGATCAAAGATCAAAGATCAGCAGATCGTATCCTGAGTGACCGACTGCAGTGGACGAGGATTGTATGCCACACTGAAAGAGATTATCAATTGATTCGAGATATCGATTTATAGATAACCTTGGTCATCTACCGAATCTACGAGCGACTCCGCCTTCCCGTTCTCCTTCAGCTACTTTCATGAAGTTATCGACCTGAGCATCCATTGATTATCGACCGTGAAAGGTGTATGAAGTTCAATGCTGCGCAATAGGCTGCGTGAGGGGTAAGCGGGACACACTGGGGGCATCTACGTAGCGCTACGGTATTCCACTGCGAGGCAGCCCTAGCACACGCGAGGCCGGGGCAGCTACGCAGGCGGCAGGCATCACTCTCTACCGTAGTGTCTCTGCTACCGTACTTTCAGATGGCGCCTCTGCTTCTGCTTGTGTTTGCCCGAAACAGTGAAAGCAACTTGGGCCTGAACACAACTAGCCGCTCGTTTGTTAGGACACCGAAGATGCGCAAGCGAGTTAGACGAGGAGGGTTGACGCGCAAGCGGTGACTGCACAAAAGGGTCGGGATTCACTCACGATGATGGTAATGGGAAGCGCCAGCACGAGGACTCCACACGCAATGGCTCCCGTTGCGACTAGTTTGCCCGCTGCAAGGGATTACGGTACTGAGGGTACGGTTGGTCAGATAGATGACTTACGGACTGTCGTAGGCGTGAGATCACCGTAGCCTACAGTAGTCATCGTTACGATGCACCTGAAGGAAATTAGTGATTTATTGAGTAGGAAGTCAGCAAAATAAAGTTCTGAGGAATCAATTTGTGCTGGAAATAACATACCACCAACAAGCTGCTGGAATAGAGTGGAACTGTGTGCCTGGTTCATCCTTCTCTAGGAAATAAACGAGAGTGGAGAAGAATATGACTCCAGTGAGAACCACCATGGCCATCATTCCAAGTTGTCGGAAGGACGCCTAAAGGAAAAAATCCCATTCATTATGCATTATTCTATCTATATTTATGCAATAGTTTTGCAGAAAATGTGCGGAATCTGATGTCAGAGCTAATTTATAGAAAATTGTCTAATGGGGAGCAATTCTTCAACGTTTTCAATTGACGGATAATTATGGAACAAACTTTGAGTGTCTTTCCAAACATCTGCAGTCCACTCGAATATCTGCCCAACTTCAGAACTCGGATAACTCGCAGCACTCGCAAAATTCGAATAACGAGGAAGGCGCCCTGAATAATCGATTTGTCTACTACCGTATCGAGTTGATACCGTACCTTGAGATCCCTGAGGGATTCAGTATCGATTCCGAAGATCATCAAGGAAATTTCGATGAAGAAAGGAACAATGGCCATTAGATCAATGATGTTGAGCAATTGGAAAAATGTTTTCTTTCTGAAATACAAAAATGTTCTTTGCGTTGGCGAAATGACATAGCCACTACGCCGGAAGCCAATTACGTGGGGTATACTAGACTCCATAAATGGTGCCATTCCATAGGCCTCTAAAGTACTCCATTTCCTTACCTTGCAGGGGAAACGATCATCTTCGAAGTGTATTCAATGGAGAACCAAACAATGCAGACGTATTCAATTTGAGTGAGAAGTGGGTGGGGTTCCATCTCCGTCAATTCAATTATTGAACCGTTTGCTGCAAAAAATGTCATTTTTTAATTCAAATAATCGGGTGCTTCTGTACTGAGGAACGATCAAAGCAGTAGTGTATTGAGTTCCACTGCAGAACTGAGAATTCTAGAGATTTGTCATGGCTTTGGAGATTAGGGAAAACTACGGATAGTACGGATTTCAACAGCTACGCTCTATGTAGTGATAATTAAGGTTAGTTATAGAGAGTATTGCAAGTAATGAGTTTTATTGATTCATTAAAAAAGCATACCAGCAGTAACATTTTGGACCATGGGAACTTGTAAATCGTGAAGGGATCCGAGAACGAGTCCCGAAATGGAAATGAGTACGAACATAACAGAGAGAAAGGCGAATACTTGAGCTGAGCATGAACTGAAATGAATCTATTAAATTTCGGACCAGGAAGTGAAACGAAACCTCGTAGGTTCTTCAATCACATTCCACACTTTTCGGCGAATTTCACCCGCAAAAAGATCCTTGAATTCGTTTTCAATTTCGATTGAAGACGCGGAAGAAACGGAAATATCATCAATCTGAAATTATTTTCGGGATTAATTATAAATTAGTTAAACTTTTTTTTTAGATTATGAGCATGATCGTGTTTATCCTTCCCTCTCCCACTCAAAATCTTTCTCTTCTCAGACGACGAAAGATAATTTCTCTCTCCGTATTTCTCTCCGCTCTCTCATCTGATCATTCATCCCACTTTGCAATTTCATTTTAAGTGGGAAATCGTGCAAAGTTCAACTTGTGATTATCTAGAGTGCTGAAAGGCACACTTTCATCTATGAATCTTTGAAGAGGAGTGAAAGTTCCCAGACTTGATGAGAAGTACTTCCCTACTTTCCCTTAGTCTACCTGTGACTGTGATTATCAAAGAATATTGATCTCATTCGAAAATAGTCCCATGACATCGTGAGAATTTACTTCTCAAGCTATTTTTCTAGTCTAAAATAGCCCTTGTTTGCTCTTGAGACCACGAGGGAAATTTTTCTTTTTCTCTCAGGTAAACTTCGAGTCTTCTCTTCTTTCTTCCTACTAGTCATCACCTATTTAGAATGATCGAATTTCGCCCACGTTTTGTTTCAACCTTTCGTGTTTTGTTTCATCTAGTGGATTTGTGGTTTGACTCTAGATACACAATTGTCACAATTGCCATTCAAAGAAATGTGAATGGAAATTGAGATACCATGGAATCTCAAAAGAACAACTGACATGGGTTTCAATGCAACAACATGCTGCCAGATGAGAATCCGGAATGATTCCCCAATAGTCGAATTCATCCAGAATATCAGTGGGACAGAGATGAGAAGGCTGATGAATTTGACCTGCAATGAATCCCATTCGTCCATTATCTTCATTCTACACGTAGGTCAGTTGGAGGCTTTGTGCCAGATTTTTAAAAGGAAAATATGTGGAACTTACCAGTGAGATAGAAAGAGTACACGATATGGAATAGGGCGGGTGGTCGTTCGAAGTAATATTCACACGTAGATTCGAAGTAGGCATCGCACATCTGCAATCGATCCTCCTGTGAGGCAGCCAGAAGAATCCATGTTCCTGAGAATCCTGCAAGGGAATCAATCACCTACTTTTGTCAGTATCATACCGGTTAGATCAGCAGCAAAAATGAAAGAAAATATAAAGAAAAAAAATCTCGCCCTGATCTCTCAAAATGATGGTGTCCTTCCTCAGCATGAATCGATGCCCTCCCACATTCACACGAAGAAATTCGTGACTTCGCGCATTTTCGACTGTTATTCCCTGGAAAATCGATAATTACGAATTGCATCTTCTTCATTTCTCTGAGTCAAGAGAGAGAACACGACAGTTCCACTCTACAGGGGCTTCTCACTAAATTGAAGTGATGGGAGAATAAACATACGACGTAGATACAAGTCCAAAGATGGAAAGATACTACACAATAATTGATTACTTTAGTAGCAGCTAGACATGATGGTAGTGTCCTCAATGGAATTGGGGGTACGGTAGGCGGTAGTCGTTCAGTTAGATGTTCCTCTTCTTCCTCGTCGTGTTTATCGATTGCTTTCTTCCTGTAATAAGCACCTTTGACCTGCCAATTCAAGCAATTAACCAGAGATTGTACGATTTTCTCTCGTTTTCACTCAAAATTTCGCCTTCTCTACAGATCTAGAGATAGGGTAAGATAAGAGAGACTCAGACCATTGGTACCCCCTAATCTGTAATTCAGTGGACTTTCTCGGCTTTACTTTCTAATCCTTCTTGCCTCTCCTTGGCAACCATCAAAAGAAGGGAAAAGAAGAAGAGAGACAGGAGAGAAAGAGACATCCAGTTATCTCAAGGTGTGAATATAGGAACGGGAGAAGGGAGAAGGGAGAAGGGGTAGGGAGGGGAAGTGGGAGGAAAGGAGAGACTAAATCACCTCAATTTGTTTCTTATTCTGATCACATGCCCCAGTCGATGGGAGTTAGGGATGAAAAATTGTCGGGAAAGTGCGCGAGAATGTCGATTGAGACGATTAATTCCCTGATGGGTGGCCATGATCGATGATTGAAGGACTACGGTATTCATCGTGGTGGGACTGAGAAGAGAAGGGGAGAGAAGACTGATACGAGGAGATGGGACAGATAAGTGAGGGGATGAAGGTGTGGAAGAGAGAGAAGGGGATAGGGTAGAAGAGAGCTCCTCCCTCCTCTAAGAAGAGAAGAGAAGAGAGATGCAGAGAAATTGTGATATGAATACACACTGGCTAATCGTGTTAGAAGAAGGAGTGAAAAAGGGAGGGAGGCATTCAGTGGAGGGGTGGTAGCCTAATTCGGATCCCATGCCCTACTCATTTCACTCATACCTTTTAGTCTTGGCACTGAGCCCGGCTGGTACTGGTTGGGTCCTTCTCACAGTGATGCCCATAGTACAGAAAGAAGGGAGGGGGTGGAGGGAGGAGACTAGGAGGGAAGGAGGAGGAAAGAGTAGTTGGCAGTTGGAAGTAAAAGGTATTGAAGTGATACTGGATGGGAGGAGTCTCTTCTCTTCCTTCCTTCTATCTACTCTTACCTTGTCGATCGAATCTGACGGGGAGTCCCGAATGAGAGAAGTGATCCATTCGCATTCTCTGCAATGAAATCATATCGGGAGAGAAGTTGCGAGACTGATTTGACGTGAGAGAATGAGGGAATTGAGAGAGGCGGAGATACTACAAATAGACTATCTTGTAGCGTAGTGGGAATGAGTTTCAATCCAGAAAATGACGAGATCGAGTTCGTTAGTCGGACTGCAGAATATATTGGATCAATGCTATTTTGAAAGTTTGATCGCTATCAGAGCCCTGTGATGAATACGAAATGTTTGCGTGATTAGACAGAGATCAGGAAGACCCTTCCCTGTGGTGGTTGATCCCTACGGAAGAGTAGAGACTTGGAAACAGCATTGCCAAGCAATGAATGAATGAATGAGGCTTGTGCGCATAGTACAAAAGACGATAGTTTCGGGCCGTAGGGCCGTAGGGCCGTACTTTAGGCATAGGGGGCCGTAGGGCCGTACCCGTGGGCCGTGCCCGTACTTTAGGCACACCCGAAGTACTTCCTTACTTTCCCTTAGGCTACCTGTGACTGTGATTATCAAAGAATATTGATCTCATTCGAAAATAGTCCCATGACATCGTGAGAATTACACCTCAAGCTATTTTTCTAGTCTAAAATAGCCCTTGTTTGCTCTTGAGACCACGAGGGAAATTCTTCTTCCTCTCTCAGGTAAACTTCGAGTCTTCTCTTCTTTCTTCCTACTAGTCATCATCACCTATTTAAAATTACCCAATTTCGCCCACGATGTTTCAACCTTTTGTGTTTTGTCTTATCTAGTGGAATTGTGCTTTGACTCGAGATAATACACAATTGTCATTCAAAGAAATGTGATTGGGAATAGGGATAAAATAGAATGTGAAAAGAATGACTGACATGGGTTTCAATGCAACAACATGCTGCCAGATGAGAATCAGGGATGATTCCCCAATAGTCGAATTCATCCAGAATATCAGTGGGACAAAGATGAGAAGGCTGATGAATTTGACCTGCAATGAACTCCATTCGTCCAGCATCTTCATTGTACACGTAGGTCCGTGTGAGGCGCAAGCTTATTATAAACGTAGGAAAATAGGTGCCACTGACCAGTGAGATAGAAAGAGTACACGATATGGAATAGGGCGGGTGGTCGTTCGAAGTAATATTCACACGTAGATTCGAAGTATGCATCGCACATCTGTAGTCGATCCTCCTGTGAGGCCGCCAGAAGAATCCATGTTAGACGACCTGCAAGGGAATCAATCTCCTACTTTTGTCAGTATCATACCGGTTAGATCAGCAGCAAAAATGAAAGGAAATATAAAGAAAAAATATCTCGCCCTGATCTCTCAAAATGATGGTGTCCTTCCTCAGCATGAATCGATGCCCTCCCACATTCACACGAAGAAATTCGTGACTTCGCGCATTTTCGACTGTTATTCCCTGGAAAATCGATAATTACGAATTGCATCTTCTTTATTTCTCTGAGTCAAGAGAGAGAACACGACAGTTCCACTCTACAGGGGCTTCTCACTAAATTGAAGTGATGGGAGAATCAACATATGACGTACAAGTCCAAAGATGGAAAGATACTACACAATAATTGATTACTTTAGTAGCGGCCAGACATGATGGTAGTGTCCTCAATGGAATTGGGGGTACGGTAGGCGGTAGTCGTTCAGTTAGATGTTCCTCTTCTTCCTCGTCGTGTTTATCGATTGCTTTCTTCCTGTAATAAGCACCTTTGACCTGCCAATTCAAGCAATTAACCAGAGATTGTACGATTTTCTCTCGTTTTCACTCAAAATTTCGCCTTCTCTACAGATCTAGAGATAGGGTAAGATAAGAGAGACTCAGACCATTGGTACCCCCTAATCTGTAATTCAGTGGACTTTCTCGGCTTTACTTTCTAATCCTCTTGCCTCTCCTTGGCAACCATCAAAAGAAGGGAAAAGAAGAAGAGAGACAGGAGAGAAAGAGACATCCAGTTATCTCAAGGTGTGAATATAGGAACGGGAGAAGGGAGAAGGGAGAAGGGGTAGGGAGGGGAAGTGGGAGGAAAGGAGAGACTAAATCACCTCAATTTGTTTCTTATTCTGATCACATGCCCCAGTCGATGGGAGTTAGGGATGAAAAATTGTCGGGAAAGTGCGCGAGAATGTCGATTGAGACGATTAATTCCCTGATGGGTGGCCATGATCGATGATTGAAGGACTACGGTATTCATCGTGGTGGGACTGAGAAGAGAAGGGGAGAGAAGACTGATACGAGGAGATGGGACAGATAAGTGAGGGGATGAAGGTGTGGAAGAGAGAGAAGGGGATAGGGTAGAAGAGAGCTCCTCCCTCCTCTAAGAAGAGAAGAGAAGAGAGATGCAGAGAAATTGTGATATGAATACACACTGGCTAATCGTGTTAGAAGAAGGAGTGAAAAAGGGAGGGAGGCATTCAGTGGAGGGGTGGTAGCCTAATTCGGATCCCATGCCCTACTCATTTCACTCATACCTTTTAGTCTTGGCACTGAGCCCGGCTGGTACTGGTTGGGTCCTTCTCACAGTGATGCCCATAGTACAGAAAGAAGGGAGGGGGTGGAGGGAGGAGACTAGGAGGAAAGGAGGAGGAAAGAGTAGTTGGAAGTTGGAAGTAAAAGATATTGAAGTGATACTGGATGGGAGGAGTCTCTTCTCTTCCTTCCTTCTATCTACTCTTACCTTGTCGATCGAATCTGACGGGGAGTCCCGAATGAGAGAAGTGATCCATTCGCATTCTCTGCAATGAAATCATATCGGGAGAGAAGTTGCGAGACTGATTTGACGTGAGAGAATGAGGGAATTGAGAGAGGCGGAGATACTACAAATAGACTATCTTGTAGCGTAGTGGGAATGACTTTCAATCCAGAAAATGACGATATCGAGCCCGTTAGTCGGGCTGCAGAATAAATTGGATGAATGCTATTTTGAAAGTTTGATCGCTATCAGAGCCCTGTGATGAATACGAAATGTTTGCGTGATTAGACAGAGATCAGGAAGACCCTTCCCTGTGGTGGTTGATCCCTACGGAAGAGTAGAGACTTGGAAACAGCATTGCCAAGCAATGAATGAATGAATGAGGCTTGTGCGCATAGTACAAAAGACGATAGTTTCCATCAATCAATTATTTTTCTTAGCGTCCGATGTTCAACTGAACAATTGGAAACCGAAAGAGGGTAAAAGTGCGAGCTCAAAGATGGT
>LS485025.1:491174-508833 GCA_900490705.1 Pristionchus arcanus
CGACGATCTCCGTTCCCTGACCTGATCTCCTGAACTTACAATGCTCGTTTCCACTCTATTCCTTGACTGTTCATTGAGGGCCGTAATCCCTGTCAGAACATCTGGGCTTGCTTGGTCTAACCTTCAGCACTTCCGATACTCTAAATTCCGCCCTCATTTCCGGCCGCAATACTCAATTGCTTAAATTCCGATCTTGTTTCATCCACAACCACCTTTGCTTAGAATTTGCTTAGAAATCACTCATACGTAAACCTCCTCTCGCATTGTTGTCAGAACAAGCACCACTGTGCCCATCTCATCCTCCAAAATCCAGTCTCGCTCAAACTATAGTGCTCCCTTACTGGCACTCTTACTGTTGACGATTCCATCGTACTTCTGGTCGTCAGTATCCTCAACATTCCGAGGAAGATTCAAAACCTCCCATCTCTCGTGTTCTTCATTAGAACGTGAACTCTCCTGCCACTTTGCTCTCGTTGATGGCGTTGCGTTACATGGTGCACATATCGGGATGTGTAGACCTGTCCGTGTTTGGGGATGCCGTCGTGATTCCTTCCACATTCTGAGTTGTTGTCCCCGTTGTCCGTGCCGCTATCCTTGAGTCCTGTTCGTTCTCGCGAGTGCCGTGAGTTCCGTGAGTGCCCACCGTTCTCCTCCTTCTCTGAAATTGTTATTTTCATAGTGGCTTCCCTACTGATTTCAACTGCTCCAACTCGGAGATTGGGGAAATAGTGGCCATGTCTTGCCCTGATTCCCGTATGAGTGCGCCCCTTTAATTGATGTGTTCTCTAGTACCCTTCAAACAATTATTTACCGAAAAATCATTGAATTTAGTAACTGCAGCTTTCTAAACTCGAACGCAAAGTCTTACCGAAACTGAGCACCCTCAATGCTTACATCCACCGATCCCCTCCGTTTGATATCCTTTCTAGATACCTTCCGGTGTCCTTCTTGATGTGGTACGATATCACCTTCCATCACCTCCATGTGCATTTGCTAATCGCATTAAATTTCCTATCCCTACCCCTTTTGTAATTCTCATATTCATCTCTTACCCGAAGTCTGCCTGTGCCGTCCTTTGATGTCACCTCCGCCTTGCTTGAGTGCTTCTCTCCAGATGACTCCATCAGAGAACAAAACCGTGTCTCGAGACGCTGTATCGGCGAATGTGTGACGTGGATGTTGTTCATTGAATTCCTCCGATTCTGCATTGGCTTCTTTCAGTCGCCCAACTGAATTGATCCTCACCCTATCTCCATGTTCTACTCTAGCACCTCCTCTCCTCCCATCCATCACATTTCACGGTTCCTCAAGCAGTTTCGAAGTCTTCACACCTTCGATTCCGCGTCGTCGATCGATCATGAAGTCTTAAGTTACTCCTCTTGTCATTTGCGCTGTCGCATGAAGTTCCGAAGGCTTCACGTGTGATTCTGCCTGTCTCCTAAAATGATAATATCTAGTACGCCCGCGCGCCTTCGTCTAAATTCCAATTTCTATTCAAAAATCTTCAATCTGAAGTAAAGTAACCGCTATTCAAAATACACGAAGTCCGGCGCGAGCCAGGTTAATGGTATCTCAAGATCAATGGGGTACGCAAAATCATTTTAGTTCGCTCGGTCACTAAAGCTTCCTGATATCGTAATATCTGCGCGCCGACCATTCTTAAAGACGGCCTTTTTGTTAAGTAGAAATTCTATTTCCAAATCCGCTACGAGACAATCGTCGAATTCTCTCACTTTCGCGCCCCGCTCTACCTATTTCCTGCGAATCTACCTATTTCCTGCGTCGGGTAACGACCATAATTTCTGAAGAGTGGTCAGGCTCAAATGGCATCCAATCTGCCCGCTCACGCAACCTCCTCCTCTTCCCCCTTGAGCAGTTGACGTCTTTTGAATGTTGCTCATCTTCGGCAACATATGGTGGCTCATCGATCTGACTGCATTCCTCAATCTCCGTTTTTGACTGATGCCATCTGCGTGCTCCACCTTCCATACTTTCCATACCTCCGATTACGGTCAGTAGTTGTTGTGGTCGAATCATTTCTTGATCTATATTCACCAATCCCCCTCTCGCGGCCTCCTTCTGCGAACCACTTTGCGTATCCTTGCTCCTGGAGCAGATGAACACACGCCCCCGTAATTCCTGAAACTAAGGGTGCCCAGTTTTCCAGAAATGCGCAGCATTCGAAAGCTCAGCTCCGGGCGAGTATACTGGCAGTGGTTGACTGTCCATGGCACACCGAAGCTTTAGTTACTCACCATACTCGTCACCATACCTCCATACTTCCACTTTCTCGAGACCCCATCCTTTAATGAGAGCGTACTTCGGATACCTAATCTTGATCAACGCCCCGAAAACGGCCCTTATTGTATGCGCCAGTTCTTCGCACTGCTATATCCTTCTCAGCCTCAACGCTCACTTTCATTGGTCGCCTCCAAAATCTTCGTCACAAAGTCAAAAATCGCAATTCCAATTCCAAGCGCATATTTCTGATGTCTGCGCTAATTGAAGATTGATGCGCGTTAGCGCTCACTCGATATCCACTCACCTTAGCAATTATCAGATTCCAGGGATTGCAATTTTCCGGATACTTACTTACTTAGTTACTTAGTAGATCCTCTTCAGCGGTCGAGGCCGCGTGGATCACAATCCCTCCATGTGTTTCTATCGCGTGTGCGTGTTGTCCAGTGCTGGTAGGGCGCGCGTAGAGCAGACGATCGAGTAGATCGTCTAGTGCTGTAGGGCATCTTCGTGTACTCCGTGATCGAAACACTCCATCTGGCTGGTGGTCGTCCCCTGTATCCTCTGACGTGGGTGACCTCACCTTCCTTACAGATCGTTTCGCCTTCCCGCCATACCTTCTCGCTGAATTCAATTTCCTGCCGTTTCGATGCCGATTTCACCTTCCTCTCGTTATGCAGGGACACTGTTGGTACAGTGCTCTCGAACTTTTCTTCTGGAATTTTTGCCTCAGCAACCCCTCCTGTGCTCATTGAAGTGTGTGCCTCTGCTCCTGCAGCTCGAGAACTCCGATCTTCTTTTGCGAACAGCGTCGCCGTTGCTACCGAAATATGATGCGCTTTAGCCGTGCTCCTCTCCGGCACGAAATTTTGTTTCTGCTCTACTCACTACTGCATGAGTGGCCATCAGTCCTTGTTCCGCCTATGCCTTCTCCATGATATCGTCGCAAGCACATCCTACTTGCTTGTGATTTCCATGCATCGCCCCATAGTACCTATGCTCCCATCGCATCTCTTTTTCCGCTCACTCATAACCTCAGCTCGGTCGCCTCCCTTTCACACCTTGAAATCTGACGTGGCTTGAATATCGAGCAGATCTCCAAACCCTTAGCCTGATAACTGTGGGATCTTCCTCGGTGATTTCATAGTATTAAAATAATATCCTTCGGAATCCACGGTGTGTGCCTTTTTGAATCGGCACTGTAGCGCACCCCACTATCACGAAGTCCTCCTCCCAATTGCCGGAGCTGTCTTCAGTTCTGAATGTTTCGATTTAATCCCCATTCACCTTAGCTAGTCTTATCGGACTTGCGCAACTTTCGGATCTAGTACTGAATACTCCCAGGCAACTTAGAGGTTTCCACCCTTCATCGCTACTTGTATTATGTTTGACCCTTCTTACCTGACCCTCCTTTCTGAATTCTAACACATGTTGTCGTACCGTATTCTATGACCTGAAACCCATTCATGATAACTGTAATTATGTTCCCAATATTACCTGTTTGCTGACTACTCCATGTTTTGTCACCAACTATTGCTATACTCCCCAAAATGTTTTCAATATTTGCGGAATGTGTTCCGGTTGTGTCCCCACCGATTCGTTTCATCCCGCCGATGCATCCCATACCTCGTGGATGGTGCTCGCATGTTGGACTGCCATCTACCTGTCCGAAACCATCCGCCGTTTTCTTCCTTTCAGCAGCTCATCTATGTTGTCCCGAATGCTGATTATCTTCACTTATCCTACCATCATTCCCTTAAAGATGGAGTGGCATGAATATCTGGTGACATGAGTTCTCAATGTCAGACTATCCGGCGCGAGTAACCGCTAACACTATCGAAACTCCCCTGCTTTATTTTTTTTTTGATATACCGAGATATACTGAATTGGCTGATTGTCATGGGACCTCTGAAGCGCAGGCAACGAGCTAGAGAGTTTGTAAAATGAGGAGAGCGCGCTGCCTCACTTTGCATAACGGCGCGGGTTGTGCCTCTCCTTCTTTAATGTCGGTATCCAGCCTATCGTTCGCATGATATTTTTTTTTCCTTGTGCTGGCTCAATCGAAATTTTGCCATTCTTGTCCCGATCAATTCCATCACACAGATCGTTATTTGAGACAATCAACTCATGCTTCCTGCAGACATTGATAGATCTCTGATGAGTGTCTGGGCGTCCACGTTTCCTTTCGTGCTCCCACCTTTCCGTCTTCATTGTTCCCTCGCAAACGTTTGGTCTCACATCTGATTTCCAAAGAATAATATGCCATACCTCACGGTCCTTGTGTTGAGCCGGCATGTAGTCGCCTTTGCTGGTGTCCTTCGTGTATTGGGACGGCAGACGTCCTCGACTCCTCGTTACCCGCTAATCGTTTCCATTGTCATTGTGCCTAAAATTGAGCTTAAAATTGAGCTCTACAATCATAGGTGAATAAAATGTTCACCGCTTGTAGTAATGTCTGCAGATATGCAATGCCAAGTGTAGGTTTACTCTGATCCCGCACACAGGGTCATCAGAGATATTATGTCATTATCATCATTATCCCCTGCGACAGCACTTCCTTTTGCTTTTATCTCTTTTGTTTCCGTTTTAACCTTCCTAAGTATCAGTTTTGAGACCCTTCATTCCTCGCTCTCAGTGCCTCAATCGCCTCTGATGATTCCTCATTCGACATGTTGCTGTCATGATCCATGAAGTCCCACTATTGCCTGCTCATGCGCACTTGTAATCGCATTCATTTCCAGTACCCTTGCGTTATATGGTATCTCCTTCCCTTACTTATCTTCTCACCTCCTGTCTTCGTCTCTCCCTTAAATGATCCTGTGCTAGTTACTCCTCCTTTTTTTTTCATTCACTGATCGACTCCTCCACCTCGTCCTTCCTGCATTCCCCAGCTGATGTAAAGCGTTCCCTAGCGAAGCTTTCCGGACGCACGTCTCCCATCTCCACTCTGCTGTCGCAAATCTATTTGATTTTTGCCTTCACGAAGCCTTCTCGTTCAACTGTCATCCTGATCGAACTTGGGGGTTATCACGGTTCTCCCTCCTTAATTCTGTACTACGATGATGATGACCCTCGAAGATGTATCTGTCTGTCGCCTTGACTGTTCCCTGATATCACCTGCAAATTTTGTGTACCTTTCTCGATTTGTAGACTGTTCCCATATTCTGGCGCTCTGAATCTTTCGATATTTCTAGCTCGAACTATGTTTTGCGTTGCGCAACTATCACAACGTTTGATCAGCCTTCTAATATCATAGTCTCATATGCCGTTTCCCTAACATGCCCATCTTGCATCGTCTTCAAGTGTTCCGCTTTCGTCGCTGCATCTGACGCGTCTTTCAGAGAGTCCAAAGGCCTCAGGAATATATCCAATTCCTCATCCTCTTCCTTTTGATCGTTGACAATCTCATCCAGTGTCTCCTCCATCGAATGATCATCTTCCTTTCGTTTCTTATTATAATTCTTCTCCGAAGTATCCTTGTCGCTTGCTCTTGCACACAGAGCATTTTTTTTTTACCCCTATATATTTTATCTTTTATGAAATGCCAAGACACAACCTCATCAAACCATTTCGAAAATATGCGCCTTTGTTTTTCCGCACGAAAGTAAATTCATTTAGGTGTTTTCCTGTGCACAAAATATCTGACTTCTAAATTACCCCTCCTAGCAGCGTTTAATCTTGCTCGCATTCTAAATCACTATCGCGGTCCGAAAGTCCCAATGTTGGCAAGCTGCGAAGTTGTCTCAAAGCGCTGCTGATGCGAAGCATCCCTCGCGAAGTGGTCTGGTCTGATGCCCTGCATCTGAAATAACATAATTGTCACCTGGATTAGTACTATCATTACTGAAACCACGTCCACTCTGCTGACTAAATTAAATTATGGTTTCCAATCTCCAAAGATAGGAAACTTTGCGCACACGCGTTCCCGTTGATCCGGCTTCCTGATCGAAATTACTGTTGTGTTGACGAGGTTCTCCGTCCATGTTTCTGTAAGTAAGGATTCTATTGCGCTTCAGCTCATGTCTTCGGTTATGAAAGTCGAGTTGCTCTCCAGACACTCCAGCTGCTCTATTCTCGACGATGTTACTGTCTTCATATGCTGCCTTGATTAGTTCCCAAATACTGCCGTCGGGCACTCCGCATTCTTTACTTCGACTTTAGTCTTCGAATTATCATAGCCAGTTCCCTTCGCTTTCTCCCGATGGGTCTCGCTTCCACCAAATGATCTTCTTCCACTTCAAAAAATAATATCCCTAAACGGTTAATACCATGGTTCTTGGTTTTTTTTTCTCCCACGTTTCTGTTCGCTGGTCGTTACGACATGAAGCGTCAGTCGATAATCAGGTCGTTTCGTGGATCCTAGTCACTTGAATCAGTATCTCCTTGATCCTCCGCAGCGTCTTCGTTCTAATTGTGTTGGTTGGAGTGATTTACTGTCGTCCTTCTTTGTGCTTGCTCAGTGTCGTATAGTTGCACCTCGTTTTCATGGGATCTCAGCTATATGTCATACAATAACTTGCCGCTCGTATTCACCTTCAACTGCATCCCAGATCTCTTATTTACGCCTTTTCTTCAGCCTCTTCTTACCAATTCTGTCTCTCTTACTCGTGTAGTTCAATAACACGATCTGTCCCCTCCTTCCTAAGTAGATGACGATGTGCGTCATTGGCCCATTAACCGCTCCCGTGATTGCACAAATTCCGATGTTTTTGATGTGACCTCGTGTTACCATCTCCGCTCCGAGCCGATACATTGAATTGTCTAGGGTTGTCGGCTTCGATTCTCTTTCCCTCTTCCATTCAAGACATCTTGTTTGCTCCTTGTCTTCTGCTTCTGTAATAGTGATGGTCCTCGTCTCCTCTGGTTGTCCTGTATCCCTCGTGTGATCGTTGTGGCTCCTTTCCTGCAGGTTCGCTTCGTCTTCTTCATGAACATGGATCTAAATTATACTCGCATCTGGTCCTAGTTAGTTCTTCATCTTCTTTATTTCTCTGAGTCAAGAGAGAGAACACGACAGTTCCACTCTACAGGGGCTTCTCACTAAATTGAAGTGATGGGAGAATCAACATATGACGTACAAGTCCAAAGATGGAAAGATACTACACAATAATTGATTACTTTAGTAGCGGCCAGACATGATGGTAGTGTCCTCAATGGAATTGGGGGTACGGTAGGCGGTAGTCGTTCAGTTAGATGTTCCTCTTCTTCCTCGTCGTGTTTATCGATTGCTTTCTTCCTGTAATAAGCACCTTTGACCTGCCAATTCAAGCAATTAACCAGAGATTGTACGATTTTCTCTCGTTTTCACTCAAAATTTCGCCTTCTCTACAGATCTAGAGATAGGGTAAGATAAGAGAGACTCAGACCATTGGTACCCCCTAATCTGTAATTCAGTGGACTTTCTCGGCTTTACTTTCTAATCCTCTTGCCTCTCCTTGGCAACCATCAAAAGAAGGGAAAAGAAGAAGAGAGACAGGAGAGAAAGAGACATCCAGTTATCTCAAGGTGTGAATATAGGAACGGGAGAAGGGAGAAGGGAGAAGGGGTAGGGAGGGGAAGTGGGAGGAAAGGAGAGACTAAATCACCTCAATTTGTTTCTTATTCTGATCACATGCCCCAGTCGATGGGAGTTAGGGATGAAAAATTGTCGGGAAAGTGCGCGAGAATGTCGATTGAGACGATTAATTCCCTGATGGGTGGCCATGATCGATGATTGAAGGACTACGGTATTCATCGTGGTGGGACTGAGAAGAGAAGGGGAGAGAAGACTGATACGAGGAGATGGGACAGATAAGTGAGGGGATGAAGGTGTGGAAGAGAGAGAAGGGGATAGGGTAGAAGAGAGCTCCTCCCTCCTCTAAGAAGAGAAGAGAAGAGAGATGCAGAGAAATTGTGATATGAATACACACTGGCTAATCGTGTTAGAAGAAGGAGTGAAAAAGGGAGGGAGGCATTCAGTGGAGGGGTGGTAGCCTAATTCGGATCCCATGCCCTACTCATTTCACTCATACCTTTTAGTCTTGGCACTGAGCCCGGCTGGTACTGGTTGGGTCCTTCTCACAGTGATGCCCATAGTACAGAAAGAAGGGAGGGGGTGGAGGGAGGAGACTAGGAGGAAAGGAGGAGGAAAGAGTAGTTGGAAGTTGGAAGTAAAAGATATTGAAGTGATACTGGATGGGAGGAGTCTCTTCTCTTCCTTCCTTCTATCTACTCTTACCTTGTCGATCGAATCTGACGGGGAGTCCCGAATGAGAGAAGTGATCCATTCGCATTCTCTGCAATGAAATCATATCGGGAGAGAAGTTGCGAGACTGATTTGACGTGAGAGAATGAGGGAATTGAGAGAGGCGGAGATACTACAAATAGACTATCTTGTAGCGTAGTGGGAATGAGTTTCAATCCAGAAAATGACGAGATCGAGTTCGTTAGTCGGACTGCAGAATATATTGGATCAATGCTATTTTGAAAGTTTGATCGCTATCAGAGCCCTGTGATGAATACGAAATGTTTGCGTGATTAGACAGAGATCAGGAAGACCCTTCCCTGTGGTGGTTGATCCCTACGGAAGAGTAGAGACTTGGAAACAGCATTGCCAAGCAATGAATGAATGAATGAGGACTGTGCGCATAGTACAAAAGACGACAGTTTCCATCAATCAATTATTTTTCGTAGCGGCCGATTTTCTACTGAACAATAGGAAACCGGAAGAGGGTAAAAGTGCGAGCTCAAAGATGGTCAGAACTTCCTTGGACGCTACGTCGAATGCTATGAATATTGCGCCTCATTGGCTCTACATGACGAGAGATCTCTCAGAATGTGGAAGAGGACCCTTCCCATTCAAGATTTTAGATATGCGAAACAAAGAAAACTGCACCCAATACGTACCTAACAAGGAAAAAACTGACCCCTGTAATTGTGTGTTTCGTGTTGTGAAACATGAAAGTTTTCAAAAATTAAAGAAATGATCAGTGCTTCTATCAGCGGTATGAAGCTGAATCGATGAAGAAGAAAATGATGATGATGAATTGAAGAAGAATGAAATGATGAAGAAAGTAAATTAATAGATAATGAATGAAGAATGTGGAGTCAAATTCAGAAAAATACACAAGGTAAAATGAAACTCTGACCATCATGTCTCTTGTGAGTGGCCGCATGGGAGATCATTATTCTCCTTTTCTGCAATTCTTCACTCAATCGAAATCGAGGTGAGTCCCCTGAAGATGAAAGTTGAAGAAACTGTTAACATAGATTAAAGAAATAGACCCTTCATTTTTCGCTGAAGAATTTTTAAGATGATTCAAGTTACAATACGCTCAACAGAAATTGCAAAAGATATTTACATTTAACGACCCTTCCATAAGAACAAAGTGTCTCTACTCACAGCACAATACTAGCAGGGTGGTGAACGACTAAAACTAACGGTTTGGAATTCTACAAAACTTGGAATTCAATGCAAAAGTCGATGAATCTCTTCCGTCGCTCTCTTTTCTCTCTTCCTTCCAACAAACAGCGAAAATTGGCAGTTGCGATGACGTGATACGAGAAAACGTACGCTGTATTTGACTACGAGTACGAAATTCGAGTTTCCACCGTCTCATCACTTCGTGATCTTTCTGATCCTACTGACCATTAGAATGATGCGCGAAATGAAGGGACGATTACCCGAATTTCGGTGATTTGTTGCGCTCTGATGCAAGTGCTCATATCCTTCGACTATCGTACCGCATTGAAATAGATGCGCTTCCGAAACAAAACCGAGCCCAAAAACACGAGGAAAAGCGAGTAAAAAGTGTTGTCTACTGAGGGGAAGGAATGAGGGACGAAGAAGAAGAAGAAGAAGAAGAATGAGGAGTCTTCCTATCGATACGTTGTCTCCTCTCGTCTTGAGATGGTCTCGTTTTCTATTCATCACGACTTGCAAAGGAGGAGGAGGAGAAGGGAGGGACTCGTAGAGGAGGGAGCGCGGGGCGAGCGTCGCAGCGGACGCCTGAACGAGTGTCGATCAGCACTTGCGTTTTACTTGTAAGATGAAGAGGCCCAGAGCATCGAGGGGATTACAAAAAGAGCGAGCTCGCGACGACGGGTTCCCAGGTTCGAGGATAGGAGGGAGAAAGAGAGAGAGATGGATAGGTATCATAATCGTCTCTTAGCACTTTCTATTGACAGAGGCGCGATAAGCGGGTCAAGAAGGATTTGATGAGGCGTGAAAGCTGGGTATATTTCAGGAGTCCTGCAAAGACTTCGTTAAAGGGTTCTCTCCTCCACAGAGATTGCCTTTGCACTTTTCACTTCATTTTTGTAGGAATGAGAGCAAAAGGCAAGAATGTCGCACGGAGGGGAGTTATCAGTAGGTCAACTCGGTGTGGTGATACTTTCTGTATTGTCCTGCCAATGTCCTGGACATCTCAGTCACTTGCCTCCTAGCGGCAGCCATTTTTCCGGTCGTAAACTTTTCTTTTCTTTCTCTTCCCCTTCGTCGTTCTCTTCCCCGATTGTTCCCATTCCTAACGGAGCGAAAGGAAAAGTGCGAAGGGGAAAAAGCGAGAGAATGGCCCGAGGGGAAAGCTAGGGAGATAGGGATGGAGATCCTATTAGGAGGATGATGGCTGATTAATTACCCCAAGCTTATCGATAGCGTTCGTGCAAATAGACAGAGGCAATCATAATCGCACTTTGACTTGGAGATTTGGGTCAGGAGTTCCTGATTCTTCGATGAAGAATCTCATGAAAACAGTTGTGCCTTACACCTTCATAATGAAAATCTTGATAATGAAGCTAGGCAGAGGACACGAGAAGAATGGGGATCTGATGAAAGATGCAACTGTAGTGCCTAACCTTCATTACTCCGAGTTCAACAAGCAAGAGCTCAGCTGAAACGCTTGATCTTTTCCAAAAAGTGAAAGTGACACTTAACCTTCGGAAAGGGATACGTGTGAACTCGCCACACCTTTTCCCTTTGTTCTACTCGTGATGTCCTTGATTATCGATCGCCGAGATCATACATGCAACACTGAACAAATCCCAAGTTCTGCAGACATTCGGACATTAGCCATTTCCTCTTTTGCCCCTACTTTTTATCGTTTACAACCCCCACTTCCCGCCCTCTTGAGGTCCCTTGAGGTATATAAGCCGGCCGTGGTCATTCGGTCACTCATCGGAGAGTTCCTTTCCTTCGATCGATTGCAATGGATATTGATACCAAGATCAGGGCGTACCGATTCGTCGGGTACGCAGCGGTTACCTTTACGGTGAGTCGTCTTGAACTGTTGATATCCTCATTCATCATTTCGCTACTTGTATGCGATTCTATCAAAGTACCGATGAGTAACACCGCTTGCTTTTCACTTGATATCTTCGCATTGAGTTTCCTTTCACTTAATTTTTCCCAACTTTCACTCTTCAAGATCAGCTACTCCTGTAGCTTACCATCACGAATTATGGCTACTGTATCCTACCGTAACCTACTGATCTACTTAGCTACCGTATAAAGTCGATACCTTACTTCTAATACCGTATTCGCATTCAGGCCGTTGCCGTCCTTTCCGTCTGCATCACTCTCCCGATGGTGTACAAGTACGTTCACCAAGTGCATCGTCAGCTCAGCACCGAGCTCCACACCTGCAAGGTACTGTAATTCAAATTTGAAAGGGGATGAATAAATCTCTTATTCTTCCCTTCCTTCGAATCTGCAATAGACACTTCTCGCCCTTTCTTCTACTATGAAGAAGAAGGAGTAGTTATGGAATGGACATGCAACAGGAGGAGAAGAACTACCATTCAGACGGGAGGGAGTTGTATTTTCGAAAGAAAAATTGTAATCGCATCCGTGAAAATGAAGAAAGTAGGCAGTAAAACTGTCAAAAGATGAAAGAACATTGCCGTTTTCTTGCAAAAATAAGATCATTTAGACTTTGAACTCTCTTTATCATGAATTGGTGAGTAGGGAGAGAGAGCGAGAGGGGATGGGGATATCTTCGAGTAATCAGTCATCTTTCTCCCAATCGTACTTATCGTCCATCGAAGCTCCAGCATTCGTGCAAGCCTGACAATCAATTGATCATTTGGAATCCACTGAGCAGGTCTCTCACCACTTTGAGGAGCTCGTAGATGAAAGTGTAGTCCACCTGAAGAATGTTATTGTATAATAATAATACCGTAATCTTGCCCTACAGTATCCCCTATTACCGTATTCCATCCCACCGTATACCTTGCTGTAGTACTGCTGACTGTCAATGTAGTCCATGATCTTGCCCAATTCCGTCTCTGCCGACTTCAGACCATCGAAGAGTTTCGTCTAAGAAAGATCAGAGATCAGCGACCAAAGATCAAAGACCACTCACCCTCTTCTCGCCTCTTCTACAGTCCTCCTTGCACTGCATCACCGCCTCACGCTGCGATATCCGCTTCCATGGAAGACCTTTGATGTTGATCTTTGATCTTTGCTCTATGATCATTGGCCTACCCGATGGTTGTATCACATCGAGCATCAGATAGTACCACGATTCGCAGTCGTCTTTCGGACTCAATTCGATATTGCGATGGCAAGCGAGGGAGGCGAATTTGACCGTGCCCTGAAGGATACGGTAGAGTACGGTAGTCCACTCGGGTCACACCTTGAATCGGGCCTTCTCTCGCGGCGTCTTCAGCACATTGTCCTTGTTCACGTACTTGCGAGCGATGCCGAAATCGAGAATGTACACCTGAGGGATGGGTACGGTAGGGTTGTCGGTTCGAGACCGAGATCGGGAGTCCCGCACTTGCGAGACTCCCGCACTGACCTCTTCCCTTGCCTCCCCGTCGAGAGATCACGGGGTTGAGAGAGAGTGCAGACAGAGCAGAGGAATGTGATCTCTCCTTTCCCCACGCTCTCTCGCCGTCTCCTATGGGAAGGGAGTGCGGGAGTCCCGCACCCTTGCGAGACTCCCGCACTGGTGCGAGAGTATTGATCCCGAACTTGCAACCCTAGGGTACGGTAGTCAGGAGGGAGTTCGGATGGTCACACTCACGACTCGCTTCTTATCTGCCAATCCACAGGCGTAATTGGCCGGTTTGAGATCACGATGGATGAATCCATGCTTGTGCAGATCTTCCACTGCTTCCAAACACTGACAGGAGGCCCCGAGACCCGTCGGAAGGGAGAACACCTGAGTACGGTAGGAGTACGGTAGATGGGGGGATACGATAGTCTACCTTTTCGGGTCTCTTGTTCTTGAGATCGGCCAATGACTTGCCCACTAACTGCATTACGAGAAAGAAGTACGTGTCCTTCTTGCCTGATTATCGATCGATAATGGTATTTCGAAGGATACGGTATGTCAACCTCGATCGACGATTGACGTAAAGTGCGAGTCCTTTCGCTCGTTTGCGACCAACTTGAGAATAGCAATCTGCAATCAAGTACGGTAGGGATGGTATTTATAGTATCCGGTTACCTCCATCTTCAATTTGGAGTCTTTCCGTTCTTCCTTCTTCTTCTCCACTTTCATTGCGTATAACTTAGTCTTGTCCGATTGATCGTACACCCTCAAGAATACTGTAGATTGACAAATCACCGGATACGGTAGCCTTATCATCAACTCACTTGTAAACGGCTCCGAAACCGCCCTCTCCCAGCAGCTTCTCAATAACATACTTGCCATGACCACCCTGAATGGGCTACGGTAGAAAAGGTAGATAAGAGTATTGATTACCTCGATGACGTGTCCCGCGGGGAAGTGAACGTCTTCCTCTTCCTCACTCATTGACCACTCGAGAGGAGAGAAAGGCAAGGGAATGAATGGAGATCTCTCTTTTTCGAATGGCCATTCAAAATTTCTTTATTAATTTTACATTATGAATTTGAGCAAAATTGATTTTTTTATTATCAACAAATATTACAACAGTTTTTAATAAGGTTACGGTAGCATTTGAAATGGCGCATTTAGAGAATTACGGTAATCGGTACTCTATTGAATTGCATCTATCTGATTTTACATCAATTCTCTCGGTATCTCGTGTTTTTTTTCGTTCAATTTAATTGTTATCATGTAGTCGTCAAATTGTTAAAAGTCAAATTGTCAATTTGCTCTTAAGAGCGCTCTTCAAAGATAGAGGGCATTCAAGTGGAAATGGAGTTGAGTGGGACCATCGAAAGGACGATAAATGGGTTATAACCGGTTAGTTTAATTTTCAATCTCGTTTTTGGCATTTGCTATTTGCAATTTGCAAATTGCAAATCACATTATTCTTCTTATATCATGAGCCTCATTTCAATAACCATTCCCTCCCTCACCTTTATTCCTCCTCTGCTCCACCATGCAGAGTGGTCGATTGCTCGCTCTCTTCCTTTTTCTCTTCTGCATTGGTTTGGCCTCCAAGCCCACTGATTCGGCAGCAGCGGAACCCCCAGATTCGAGTTCCAAGGTTCATTGCTGCATTTTTAATTAGATAATTATTTAGTGTTTTGGGTTTGCGGGTATGCTTCTTTTGCGTCTTTTAATATTAACTATTTTATGTCAATGATATCAGGAATGCACTGACGAAGATAGGAAGAAACCCGGGGCGAAATGCACCGAAACGGAGAAGGCAAAACCAGATACGACGTGCGCCCCTCCTGCCTTTGTGAGTCCAATCCTATCTTATACGTCTGATACTGCATCACACTTTCTGACATGATTAAGGAAATGTACCCATTCTAAGGTCCCCTATCGTAGCAGCGAATACTACTTAGTCTCATTTGTTTGACTAAGTTTGACAACTGCACTAGCAATTGTTTGTCGGAAGCTTCATGATACTGCTAGCATGAATAATCGACAATATCCCCTAACTTTGTACAGTTTCTCTCTTAAGGTGGTGCTCCTTTTTACGGGATACGGTGTCTTCCTCGTTTATCTCTACATCTACGGCTTCAGGCAGTGGATCGTATTCATGGAGGTATGATGAGAGGGGTAGGGTAGAGACCGAGTGTGATAGTCATTCTCCAATCAATCATGACATGAGAATTAGAGATCAAAGATCACGTCTTCCTCTTCCTCACTCATTGACCACTCGAGAGGAGAGAAAGGCAAGGGAATGAATGGAGATCTCTCTTTTTCGAATGGCCATTCAAAATTTCTTTATTAATTTTACATTATGAATTTGAGCAAAATTGATTGTTTTATTATCAAATATTACAACAGTTTTTAATAAGGTTACGGTAGCATTTGAAATCGCGCATTTAGAGAATTACGGTAATCGATACTCTATTGAATTGCATCTATCTGATTTTGCATCAATTCTCTCGGTATTTCGTGTTTTTTCGTTCAATTTAATTGTTATCATGTAGTCGTCAAATTGTTAAAAGTCAAATTGTAGTCAAATTGTCAATTTGCTCTTAAGAGCGCTCTTCAAAGATAGAGGGCATTCAAGTGGTAATGGAGTTGAGTGGGACCATCGAAAGGCCGATAAATGGGTTATAACCGGTTAGTTTTTTTTCATTCTCGTTGGCATTTGGAATTTGGAATTTGCAAATTGCAAATCACATTATTCTTCTTATATCGTTAGCTTCATTTCAATAACCATTCCCTCCCTCACCATTATTCCTCCTCTGCTCCACCATGCAGAGTGGTCGATTGCTCGCTCTCCTCCTTTTTCTCTTCTGCATTGGTTTGGCCTCCAAGCCCACTGATTCGGCAGCAGCGGAACCTCCAGATACGAGTTCCAAGGTTCTTTGCCGCATTTTTAATAAGAGAATGGTTTAGTTAGTATTTTGGGTTTGCGGGTATGCTTCTTTTGCGTCTTTTAATATTTACTATTTTATGACAATGATATCAGGAATGCACGGACGAAGATAAGAAGAAACTCGGGGCGAAATGCACCGAAACGGAGAAGGCAAAACCAGATACGACGTGCGCCCCTCCCGCCTTTGTGAGTCCAATCCTATCTTATACGTCTGATACTGCATCACACTTTCTGACATGATTAAGGAAATGCACCCATTCTAAGGTCCCATATCGTAGCAGCGAATACTACTTAGTCCCATTTGTTTGCCTACTGCACTAACAAATTTTTGTCGGAAGCTTCTTACATCATAATTATACAGGCGTTAATAATCGAAAATATCCCCTGACCGATCGTATTCTACAATATCTCTTTAGAGGTGGTGCTCCTTTTTACGGGATACGGTGTCTTCCTCGTATATCTCTACATCTACGGCTTCAGGCAGTGGATCGTATTCATGGAGGTATGATGAGAGGGGTAGGGTAGAGACCGAGTGTGATAGTCATTCTCCAATCAATCATGACATGAGAATTAGAGATCAAAGATCACGTATGATTCAGGCAAAAGTGAAGCTGCGCAAGTTGATGGCACTAGAACTGGCTCTCATTTACTACGACGATTACTGTGAACGACATGGATTGCATGGAAGGAGGGAACTGTTCATACCCGCGTGTGAGTACGGTAGTTGGGAGGATACTGTAGGTTGAATGATGATTGATCTTTGATCTTTCCCTTTAGCGAACGATGGATTCTTCATCGATCCACTCGTGCAAGAGGCTTGGCTCTCAGTCAACAATCTACGCAAGCAAGTGATGCAAGTGCCCACGTACACCTACCAAGTAAGAGATCACGTTAGGGTGAGACTATCGTGAACTAAACGGGTACTGTAGAGTAGAGATACTGTAAGAGAGAGAGATAAATGGTAATGGATATATCTTGTCAGCACATCATGCGCCGTAATTGGGATATCGTCAAGCGCGAGAAGAAACGCGCTCTCAAACTCAAGTGAGTTTATTATGGGTTTTGGATAGCTAAATAGCGTATCGCAAGTTTTACTTTATGCATCATGAATATTGTTTACTTTACTTTCATTTTATAATTGTTAAAAAATAGAATAATAATAATTCAGAAAGGAGAAAAAGGAAAAGGAGCAGAAGATGAATAAAGACACCGAAGGGGTGAGTCTTTAACAAATATTATTGCATTTAATTAAATAGTATTTCGAAAATATTGAAATTGCTATTGAAAGTGGCTGTGACATTGTTTTGATCATCAGACAATTAAAATAAATGCTTAATATTTAAATTCAAGGATCCGGAACTTCATCTCGCTATGATCATCGAAGGTCTACTCAATGCACCGGTAAAGACTACGGTAGATAAAGATACGGTAGTGGGGAATACGGTAGAGGCCGTCTTGGCCAATTTTTTTAGGGATACAGCAGGTTGATAGTTGCCGTTTTAGCTCTTTGAGACGACTGAACCAAAGAAAATGGAGGAAGGTAGTAAGGAAGGAGGAGAACCACCGAAGGGAGAGGGAGAAGAGGAGAAGAAGGGTGATGGAGAAATGAAGGTAAAGAAGATTATGGTAGATTATCGCACACTTTACGATACTGTACTATTACAAGTGCTTGATTCACGGGTCAAACACACGTGTCATGAAACTCAAAATGTGGTGTGGTTTT
>LS485025.1:517861-531349 GCA_900490705.1 Pristionchus arcanus
ATTTATTCATTGGTATTCTTCGTCTCATTCAGATCGAAGGGAGCTGGACGACCTTCTTCAGTCAGAGTCTGCAAGATTTGATCTTTGATCTTTTGAATCTAGTTTGATCTTTGATCTCTTACATTGACATAGTCGACGATGAAGTTCAATCGATTGGGTTTGGCAGAGGGAATGTCCATGAGACGCTTCTGTCCGGTCTCATGCAGATCCATCTCAAGGGATACGGTAATCAGGGCTATCGATTGATCGATCGAACCTCCTTGCGTTTGCCCCAGAGTTTGTCGCACGAGAAGACACGGCACAACCTGCAATCGATTGAGTCGATTACGGTAGATGGTGAATCACGAACTGAGCGGGACGACGAGCCTTGGCAGAGATGGCACGAAGCATCTCCTTCAGAGTTGCACCTTGCGACGTCTCCAGAGTACATTTCGTGTAGTGAATCTGAGTACGGTAGACAATCGATAACTGACGAGTACGGTAGCCTCACTCCATCCTCATAGTAGACGAACATGACACGACAGATGACCGTATCTACACTGAAATGGGATATGGTAGGGGTACTGTAGAGAGGGGATCGTCAACTGACGCAACGTCCATGATGCTCGAGATACGAGAAGTTGAAGTAGCGAGTGGTCTGAGATGGGATGGGTTACTGTATAATTCCAGTCGGGATACCGTACTCGAAACTCTCAGGGACTGATGTAGAGAGTGTACGGGGGCGAGAAGAAGAGGAAGAGGATCCTCGCTTATGGAGATCGAGAAGGGCCTGACTGAAAGAGTACGGTAGTCAATCGATAATTGAGAAGTACGGTACTCACTTGAGCTCATCGGAGACGAGTTTCGCTGTCTCGGCAGAGAAAGGTTTGTCACTTAAGGGAGAATTGATCTTTGATCTCTGGCTTAGTCGTACCTTTCCTCGAGAATCTTGCATTGAAGGGTGAAATCGATGAGACGAGTCATGGCGACCGTTCGAGAAGAGAGAAAGAGAAGGGAATGAGAGGAAGAAAGGACTCGATTCTCCCAAAGGACGATTTATCAGAATATTAAATTTGCATCTACTCGTTAATTTCATTTATGATTTCATTAATTTCATTCATTTATTTATAAATTAATCAGCTCAAAATTTATAAGATCAGCATGTACTAAGTGCTCGAGACCTGTTGAAAAGAGTGCTTACAAAAAAGAGAAGATAATTGTGTACCCAAACTTTCAACCATCGTTTAAAGTAAGCTGCTGCAACAGTTATTCATTGGGATGGAATAGTATTTATTTCGATTATTCAAAGCATAATTACATTATGAAAGCGCGTGCACATTATATGGCTGAAGAAAAATAGCACAGGAATAATCACAGGATTAGAAAACATTGAATTATGACCTACAGTTTTCATGACTCATATATGTTACAAGATAGTCGAATTTATGGCGAAAGATTTTGAACCCTATTTTATAGGCAAAAAATTCTATGAACAAGCTCAATCAAAAGGCGCGAGTAAGGGAATGAGTCTGGAAATAGTGAGAAGTGGAGGAAGGAATCTAAAAGAGTGGTCCTCTCGGTGGTTTTCTTGCTCCCAGCGACGATCTCTGTCGAAGAGGCTTCGGCATCTCGTAGAACTGAGGATCAGTGTGGAATGTGACCGAGGGATACTGAAATATTTGTTGATTAGAATTGTAATTGATTCGAGAATCATTACCTCAGAAGCTTCGAAGAGCGGAGTCTTGGGCACTCTCAGTTCTTTATCGAAGGAAGGCGAGAGAGACATTCTTCTGATCAAGTTACGAATGGAGTTATTCTGAAGAAATCCAAAAATTATGTTACTGCTTTAACAAAGTGTGAATTTACCTTAAACTTAGCGTCTTCCAATTCCGATTCAATTGAAGAGATGGAGATTTGATCGAGAATATCTTCAACTGAAGGACGAGTTGAATGATCTCCAATCATTGATTCGATGGTTTCATTCAATTTGTGAGATCCGGTGAGAGCTGAAAATTTAGAATTAGTGTCATAAATTGATTGAATAGTCGTACCTTCGTTGACTCTAATAGGCATCTGTCCATCGATCTTCGCTGTCTTCCATTCATCTGAAGAGAGAGGAGAAGAGGCGGGCACGGATACCTGAATGAGTGACATTGCAAGTGAAAACATATCTGCCTTTGAGGTGAAGAGTCCATTCAGCAGCTCCGGTGCTGCGAATCGGCCATCTCCGAATTCGCCCGATGAGGAATCATTCTGAATTACGGGAACTTTAATGATTATCGATTGATTGTCTTCACTTACCTTATTCAAATCAATGGCTACTGAGAAATCGGCGAGTTTGTAGAGTCCTTCCTCTGTTCTGAGAATGTTTCCTGGCTTGATGTCCAGATGAAGAACATTGAGTGAAGAGAGGTGTTGAAGAGCCTGAATATGATAATGGTGAAGAGAATTCGAGATTGAAGAGGAACTTACGTGAAGTGAATCCTTGAGAACGGATCTGATATCCTTCTGTGAGAGTTCGATCATTTTCCTCCAGAATCCGTCCAATGAATCATCGCAGAGTTCGAGAAGAATGTGAATATGTCCATCCTCTTTCCATGCTTGATGGAATTGCAGCAGATTAGGATGGGAGAGGAGAGCGCTGTGGCCATTCAAAATTTCTTTATTAATTTTACATTATGAATTTGAGCAAAATTGATTTTTTTATTATCAACAAATATTACAACAGTTTTTAATAAGGATTCAACACAGGTGTGATAGCAGGGCTGAGCACGGAGTAAGATGACATAGGTTTATCTACAGTATTACATGAGACAACATAATCGCGATAATAGTACGATAAGTTAAACGGTAGAAGAGTGCTGGCGCCAGCTGATCCAGTAGCGTCGAAGTGCCTCGTATTTATAGTAGCTGCATCCGATGGTGAAACCCATTGCGTAACAGTTTCGAAACTGTTCACTCTCCTCGTATTGCATGCTCTCTATTAATGTCTAGCTTCCAATGAATCATCACGCACCATTGTTTAGGGTTGCGACATCTATTCCGTTCTATCTTTCCTTCTTTAGTTCTCCTTAGTCCATACTCTACCCAATGAATAATCATACTGATTCCCGCTCACGGCTCCATTACGTAACTCGTTCCTCTCATTGTCTCTCTCCATGTGTTACTATTTCACATGGCTTGAATATCATCCCAGAACTACTCCCTTACACCTCCCTTTCCCCCAAGAGACCGTCCCGGTCTCAGACTCGTAAGGTCCATCTCATACCTAGATTATACGTTATGAGAATTCAAAAAGCTCTAAATGTAGGAGTAGCCTAACCCTAGGAGATGTCTTGATTAGAGTGGCCGAAGGAAGAGTGAAAGGAAGACTCTGCCGCTCTGCGCAACGAGGAATGAGAGGGAGGGGAAGAGGGGAGGGAGAGAGATCAACTCTTGCGCAAGAGTAGATGTGAGAATGGGGTGTTTTCGATCGTTTGACTTCGGGTTTTTTGGCTGATCGGCATGGAATTTGCGTAATGACTACAAAGAAGTGTTCTAGAGACATTTTGCATACCACAGGCCTACAATCGATCGTCTAGCGATCCGATATCCTTAGAACAGTCCATCATGTAGTATTCAATGTTAACTTAAGAAAATGGAATTACACCATTATCACAACCTTTCATAGCATCATAAAGTGAGCTGAGAACCTGTTTTTGACCGAAATCAATTTCGAAATGCCTCAAATGAGATCGATTTCAGGTAAAAACTATGCAAATGTGGTCAAACACACTTATTGATGGTTAAGGTGCTAACGCCTTGTCATTTCAAAAGAATTTTACAAGAAATCCCGAAGCCAAATGATCGAAATCTACATTCCCGAGTCTACTCTTGCGCAAGAGTTCGTCACTCTTGCGCAAGAGTCTCCCTTTTCCCTCTTCTCTTCCTCTCATTCCTGGCCACACCGCGCACTCTTCCCTCTTCCTTTGGCCACTCTAGTCTTGATGCGCATATCTCGCAGTTCTATACCTAGAACTATACTACTCCCCCCTTCAAAAACGCTGCACCATCTATATCCCCTTACTCCTTAGCTCCCCTTACTTGGCTGGATAACGATCAGCCAAATCGCGTGATAATTTTTCACCATCTTCAAGCATACTCCTCAATTGAATCTGAACAGGGAGTTCTGATCATGTCTCGTAGCTTCTTGTAACTGGTGTCAACAGTCTACTTCAGTCTCATCTGATTCTCAGTGAACCGCCCTCCTCTTCTTTGTCTTCTATGCAAATCAGATCGATAGGATCATGACAATAACAAAAATCGATGTAGGGCACCTAGGAGTACCATAATATATGTTTGTCTCATAAGGTCACTTTTTGCTGTACCGGAATTCCCTGGAAAAGTGCGATTCTTACGCGAACGCACTGATATGAGACAAGTGAAGAGAATTCGCGATTGAAGAGGAACTTACGTGAAGTGAATCCTTGAGAACGGATCTGATATCCTTCTGTGAGAGTTCGATCATTTTCCTCCAGAATCCATCTAGTGAATCGTCGCAGAGTTCGAGAAGAATATGAATGTGCCCATCCTCTTTCCATGCTTGATGGAATTGAAGCAAGTTGGGATGGGATAGAAGAGAACTGTGGGCACGAACCTACAAATAAAATGTATTAATATTTTCGAAAGTCTATTTTTTCGAATATTTATGCTATAGTTTTGCAGAAAATGTGCGGAAACTGATGTCAAGCCTAACTTATCGATATTTTTATTGAAGATCAAATCAACGTTTCAAATTGAAGGATACTGATGCAACGAACCTTGAGTGTCTTTCCAAACATCTGCAGTCCACTCGAATATCGGCCCAACTTCAGAACTCGGATGACTCGCAATACTCGCAGAATTCTAATGACGAGGAAGGCGCCCTGAATTATTGATTTTTCGATTACTGTATCGAGGTGATACCGTACCTTGAGATCCCTCAAGGACTCAGTATCGATTCCGAATATCATCAAGGAAATTTCAATGAAGAAAGGAACAATGGCCATTAGATCGATGATGTTGAGCAATTGGAAAAATGTTTTCTTTCTGAAATATATTTTTTCATAGTTTTTGTGTGGGCGAATTCAAATATCCACCACATCGGAAACGTGGGGTTTACTAGACTCCATAAATGATGCCATTCCATAGGCCACTAAAGTACTCCATTTCCTTACCTTGCAGGGGAAACGATCATCTTCGAAGTGTATTCGATGGAGAACCAAACAATGCAGACGTATTCAATTTGAGTGAGAAGTGGATGCGGTTCCATCTCCGTCAATTTAATTATTGAACCGTTTGCTGCAAAAAAATGTATTTTTTTATTGAAATAATCGGGTGCTTCTGTACTGAGGAACGATCAAAGCAGTAGTGTATTGAGTTCCACTGCAGAACTGAGAATTCTACGGATTTGTCATGGCTTTGGAGATTAGGGAAAACTACGGAGAGTACGGATTTCAACAGCTACGCTCTAGTCATTAATAGAAAATATCTCGAGAAACAGCGAAGAGATATGATAAAAAAACTGACCAGCAGTAACATTTTTGACCATGGGAACTTGTAAATCGTGAAGGGATCCGAGAACGAGTCCCGAAATGGAAATGAGTACGAACATAACAGAGAGAAAGGCGAATACTTGAGCTGAGCATGAACTGAAATGAATCTATTAAATTTCGGACCAGGAAGTGAAACGAAACCTCGTAGGTTCTTCAATCACATTCCACACTTTTCGGCGAATTTCACCCGCAAAAAGATCCTTGAATTCGTTTTCAATTTCGATTGAAGACGCGGAAGAAACGGAAATATCATCAATCTGAAATTATTTTCGGGATTAATTATAAATTAGTTAAACTTTTTTTTTAGATTATGAGCATGATCGTGTTTATCCTTCCCTCTCCCACTCAAAATCTTTCTCTTCTCAGACGACGAAAGATAATTTCTCTCTCCGTATTTCTCTCCGCTCTCTCATCTGATCATTCATCCCACTTTGCAATTTCATTTTAAGTGGGAAATCGTGCAAAGTACAACTTGTGATTATCTAGAGTGCTGAAAGGCACACTTTCATCTATGAATCTTTGAAGAGGAGTGAAAGTTCCCAGACTTGATGAGAAGTACTTCCCTACTTTCCCTTAGTCTACCTGTGACTGTGATTATCAAAGAATATTGATCTCATTCGAAAATAGTCCCATGACATCGTGAGAATTTACTTCTCAAGCTATTTTTCTAGTCTAAAATAGCCCTTGTTTGCTCTTGAGACCACGAGGAAAATTCTTCTTCTTCTCTCAGGTAAACTTCGAGTCTTCTCTTCTTTCTTCCTACTAGTCATCACCTATTTAGAATGATCGAATTTCGCCCACGTTTTGTTTCAACCTTTCGTGTTTTGTTTCATCTAGTGGATTTGTGGTTTGACTCTAGATACACAATTGTCACAATTGCCATTCAAAGAAATGTGAATGGAAATTGAGATACCATGGAATCTCAAAAGAACAACTGACATGGGTTTCAATGCAACAACATGCTGCCAGATGAGAATCCGGAATGATTCCCCAATAGTCGAATTCATCCAGAATATCAGTGGGACAGAGATGAGAAGGCTGATGAATTTGACCTGCAATGAATCCCATTCGTCCATTATCTTCATTCTACACGTAGGTCAGTTGGAGGCTTTGTGCCAGATTTTTAAAAGGAAAATATGTGGAACTTACCAGTGAGATAGAAAGAGTACACGATATGGAATAGGGCGGGTGGTCGTTCGAAGTAATATTCACACGTAGATTCGAAGTATGCATCGCACATCTGTAGTCGATCCTCCTGTGAGGCCGCCAGAAGAATCCATGTTAGACGACCTGCAAGGGAATCAATCTCCTACTTTTGTCAGTATCATACAAGTTAGATCAGCAGCAAAAATGAAAGGAAATATAAAGAAAAAATATCTCGCCCTGATCTCTCAAAATGATGGTGTCCTTCCTCAGCATGAATCGATGCCCTCCCACATTCACTCGAAGAAATTCGTGACTTCGCGCATTTTCGACTGTTATTCCCTGGAAAATCGATAATTACGAATTGCATCTTCTTTATTTCTCTGAGTCAAGAGAGAGAACACGACAGTTCCACTCTACAGGGGCTTCTCACTAAATTGAAGTGATGGGAGAATAAACATACGACGTAGATACAAGTCCAAAGATGGAAAGATACTACACAATAATTGATTACTTTAGTAGCAGCTAGACATGATGGTAGTGTCCTCAATGGAATTGGGGGTACGGTAGGCGGTAGTCGTTCAGTTAGATGTTCCTCTTCTTCCTCGTCGTGTTTATCGATTGCTTTCTTCCTGTAATAAGCACCTTTGACCTGCCAATTCAAGCAATTAACCAGAGATTGTACGATTTTCTCTCGTTTTCACTCAAAATTTCGCCTTCTCTACAGATCTAGAGATAGGGTAAGATAAGAGAGACTCAGACCATTGGTACCCCCTAATCTGTAATTCAGTGGACTTTCTCGGCTTTACTTTCTAATCCTCTTGCCTCTCCTTGGCAACCATCAAAAGAAGGGAAAAGAAGAAGAGAGACAGAGAGAAAGAGACATCCAGTTATCTCAAGGTGTGAATATAGGAACGAAGAGGAGGAGAGGAGGGGAATGGGAGGAAAGGAGAGACTAAATCACCTCAATTTGTTTCTTATTCTGATTACATGGCCCAGTCGATGGGAGTTAGGGATGAAAAATTGTCGGGAAAGCGCGCGAGAATGTCGATTGAGTCGATTGATTCCCTGATGGGTGGCCATAATCGATGATTGAAGGACTACGGTATTCATCGTGATGGGAGAAGGGAAGGGAAGGGAAGACTGATACGGGGAGATGGGACAGATAAGTGAGGGGATGAAGGTGTGGAAGAGAGAGAGAGGAGGGGATAGGGTAGAAGAGAGCTCCTCCCTCTCTAAGAAGAGAAGAGAGATGCAGAGAAATTGTGATATGAATACACACTGGCTAATCGTGTTAGAAGAAGGAGTGAAAAAGGGAGGCATTCAGTGGAGGGGTGGTAGCCTAATTCGGATCCCATGCCATACTCATTTCACTCGTACCTTTTAGTCTTGGCACTGAGCCCGGCTGGTACTGGTTGGGTCCTTCTCACAGTGATGCCCATAGTACAGAAAGAAGGGAGGGGGTGGAGGGAGGAGACTAGGAGGAAAGGAGGAGGAATGAGTAGTTGGAAGTTGGAAGTAAAAGATATTGAAGTGATACTGGATGGGAGGAGTCTCTTCTCTTCCTTCCTTCTATCTACTCTTACCTTGTCGATCGAATCTGACGGGGAGTCCCGAATGAGAGAAGTGATCCATTCGCATTCTCTGCAATAAAATCATATCGGGAGAGAAGTTGCGAGACTGATTTGACGTGAGAGATTGAGGGAATTGAGAGAGGCGGAGATACTACAAATAGACTATCTTGTAGCGTAGTGGGAATGACTTTCAATCCAGAAAATGACGATATCGAGCCCGTTAGTCGGGCTGCAGAATAAATTGGATGAATGCTATTTTGAAAGTTTGATCGCAATCAGACTGAGCGAAATTAATACGAAATGTTTGCATGATTAGACAGAAATCAGGAAGACCCTTCCCTGTGGTGATTGATCCCTACGGAAGAGCAGAGACTTGGAAACATCATTGCCAAGCAATGAATAAATGAATGAGGCTTGTGCGCATAGTACAAAAGACGATAGTTTCCATCAATCAATTATTTTTCTTAGCGTCCGATGTTCAACTGAACAATTGGAAACCGAAAGAGGGTAAAAGTGCGAGCTCAAAGATGGTAAGAACTTCCTTGGACACTACGTCGAATGCTATGAATATTGCGCCTCATTGGCTGTGGATGACGAGAGATCTATCAGAATGTGGAAGAGGACCCTTCCATTCAAGATTTTAGATAAGCGAAACAAAGAAAACTGCACCCAATACGTGCCTAACAAGGAAAAAACTGACCCCTGTCATTGTGTGTTTCGTGTTGTGAAACATGAAGATTTAAAAACTAAAGAAATGGGTAATTCATCAGTGCTTCTATCAGCGGTATGAAGATGGATCGATGAAAAAGAAAATGATGATGAGGAATTGAAGAAGAATGAAATGATGAAGAAAGTAAACGAATAGATAATGAATGAAGAATGTGGAGTCAAATTCAGAAAAATACACAAGGTAAAATGAAACTCTTACCATCATGTCTCTTGTGAGTGGCCGCATGGGAGATCATTATCCTCCTTTTCTGCAATTCTTCACTCAATCGAAATCGAGGTGAGTCCCCTGAAGTGAAGACTGTTGTAAAAAGTTTGAAGAAATAGACCCTTCATTCTTCGTTGAAGAATTTCGAAGATGTTACAATACGCTCAACAGCAATTGCAAAAGATTCCTTTAGCGACCCTTCCACAAGAAGAAAGTGCCTCTACTCACAGCACACTGGAAGCAGGATGGTGAACGACTAAAACTAGCGGTTTTCGGAATTCTACAAAACTTGGAATTCAATGCAAAAGTCGATGAATCTCTTCCGTCGCTCTCTTTTCTCTCTTCCTTCCAACAAACAGCGAAAATTGGCACTTGCGATGACGTGATACGAGAAAACGTACGCAGCTTTTGACTACGAGTACGAAATTCGAGTTTCCACCGTCTCATCACTTCGTGATCTTTCTGATCCTACTAACCATTAGAATGATGCTCGAAATGAAGGGACGATTACCCGAATTTCGGAGAACTGATGCACTCTGAGCGCGCTCAAGTATCGTTGGACTATCGTACCGCATTGAAATAGATGCGCTCCCGAAACAAAAAAAAAACGAGCCCAAAAAACACGAGGAAAAGCGAGTAAAAAGTGTTGTCGACTGAGGGGAAGAAGGAATGAGGGACGAAGAAGAAGAAGAAGAAGAAGAATGAGGAGTCTTCCTATCGATACGTTGTCTCCTCTCGTCTTGAGATGGTCTCGTTTCCTATTCATCACGACTTGCAAAGGAGGAGGAGGAGAAGAGAGAGAGGATTACAAAAAGAGCGAGCTCGCGACAGAGAGAGAGAGAGAGGGGGGGGGGGAGGGAGAAAGAGAGAGAGAGAGGTCACGAACAGCGAGAGAACTGATCATCCCGTGGTGAAGGCTGACGCTCAACTGCAATTATCGATTTATTGATTTTGCAACATTTCGAAAATGACTCCCAGTGTGCAAAAAGGGACTAAACTGTGCACATGCTCGTTTCCTACTCCCTAATTTTCTCCCGTGTTCTCTCTAAACTCATCCCTCTTCCACCCTTCACTAAAGTATCGTTCACTGAGACTCTTCGGAGAAGCGAAAGGTTGAAAAGTCAGGAATACAAAATGGATTAAAATAACCTCGTCGATTGGGTTGTGCGCCGAGTCGGGCTGCTTGATGGCTGAAAAGTACACTTTTACGAGAATTATCGCAGATTTTATTCGAAAATTTCATTAAAATCACTCCCATCGAACTCAATTTCGGCGCTGGAAGCTACGGATAAACGTGGAATGATTAAGATCCCGTTGCAAACTTACTGTCGAAGAACAGTTGAAGGCCCGAAAGCATTAACGTGAAACGACATATGAGCTCGTGAGTTGGGAAGTGAATAATTAGAGTCACCCCTTCTCCCTATTTGTTTGAGTTGCTTGCCCTGCCTCTCATTGTCGTTGCTAGAGGAAACACGACGATAAGATGAAAAGAATGGGGTGGATCCTCCGATCTCCCCCCCCCACAATCTCAACCATTGGTCTTCTCACGAATTTAAAGCTTTCGTCGCGCCATAAATAAATGGCCGGTCGTGGCGTGAAATGGAAATGTGAAATCGGCGCCCCCCTGGATACCTCTCGTCCAACAATGAAACACCTTCTCCACTATACAATTATGAGTCTATCTTGAGCTTGAAAAATCAGTTGCCGATGGACTAGAAGAGATTACCTCATGGGAAACGGTATGGCATGCGAGAGACGACAGTAGGGAGTGAATGGGAACTATTCTGGAGGGCGGACGGAGAGACTGAGCTGAGCTATCGGTTGCCGATACAAAATGTATGAGGATAGTGAGATGATGTCTCTTCTCTTCTCCTCTTCTTCGACAAAGAGACTCTCCCGTCTGAGTCTTCACTTGGGAACAACCTTTCCCTTCTCAAACAAAAGACGACTCGTTTAGTCCCCCTTTCTTCGGGCCTTTCGCTCTGTTGAAAGTACCCTTAGAGATTGGCACAAGTCAGCTACGAATGTTTAATTGCAGACGTAATTTAGGCTGGAAAAGTGCGATTTTCTTGAAGATAGCTGACGTGATCGACCTTTCTTCCTCTACAGATTCACATCGACAGAACTCATCTGCTGGTTCCTTGCTCTGTTTCCTGATACCTTTCCTTCAAGGAAGAGGGAAACATGATCCTACTACGAATCAGTTATTTTTGCCCGTGAATATTGCAAGAAAGATATCGCACCCAACACATTTACAAGTGTTGCCAAGTTGGTCGCTTAGTGAAAAAGGAAGAAGTACATAGTCTGTGAGAAAAGAAGCGCGAAATTTGACGATAGAAATGGCCAAGGACATTATAGTCTTATCAATTAGCTCAGCTCTTTCTACAGAGTCGAATGAACTGAAAAAAAAACTGATACAGACAGAGACTACGAGACAAATATACAGTTCTCAATTAATATCGTCGTATGTAGAATAAACAGAATTACCTCTTAATGGCATCGAAGTCACGTATTCCTAATCTGCTGAACATGGCCGACACTATTCTCCATGCCCTCATCTCTCCCTCACAAGTAATTCCATCCAACTCGGAAGTGTCCCCAACCCCCTCACAGAGTGAAATCATTCCCGTTTGCTGGTCACAATTCGAGAGTTCACAGGCAAATTCTTATAAATTAACATTGTCATTTTTTAAGCAGCAAGACGTCAATCACTACGCTGAAGCAAAAAAAAAACAACGCTGAGCTAAAGTAGGAGTCAAACAAAAGCGTGGAAACAATTTACCTGTGAAAGTGCATGTGGCGCTACTGAATGAAGGGAGACAATTCGAGAGGAGAAGGGAGGAAGGAGGGATGGAAAGAGGATGAATAAATCTCTTATTCTTCCCTCCCTTCCAATCTGCAATAGACACTTCTTGTCCTTTCTTCTACTATGAAGAAGAAGGAATAGTTATGGAATGGACATGCAACAGGAGGAGAAGAACTATCTACCATTCAGACGGGAGTGAGATGTATTTTCGAAAGAAAAATTGTAATCGCATCCGTGAAAATGAAGAAAGTAGGCAGTAAAACTGTCAAAAGATGAAAGAACATTGCTGTTTTCTTGCAAAAATAAGATCAATTAGACTTTGAACTCTCTTTATCATAAATTGGTGAGTAGGGAGAGAGAGCGAGAGGGGATGGGATATCTTCGAGTAATCAGTCATCTTTCTCCCAATCGTACTTATCGTCCATCGAAGCTCCAGCATTCGTGCAAGCCTGACAATCAATTGATCATTTGGAATCCACTGAGCAGGTCTCTCACCACTTTGAGGAGCTCGTAGATGAAAGTGTAGTCCACCTGAAGAATGTTATTGTATAATAATAATACCGTAATATTGCCCTACAATATCCCCTATTACCGTATTCCATCCCACCGTATACCTTGCTGTAGTACTGCTGACTGTCAATGTAGTCCATGATCTTGCCCAATTCCGTCTCTGCCGACTTCAGACCATCGAAGAGTTTAGTCTGCGAAAGATCAGAGATCATCGACCAAAGATCAAAGATCACCCACCCTCTTCTCGCCTCTTCTGCAGTCCTCCTTGCACTGCATCACCGCCTCACGCTGCGATATCCGCTTCCATGGAAGACCTTTGATGTTGATCTTTGATCTTTGCTCTCTGATCATTGGCCTACCCGATGGTTGTATCACATCGAGCATCAGATAGTACCACGATTCGCAGTCGTCTTTCGGACTCAATTCGATATTGCGATGGCAAGCGAGGGAGGCGAATTTGACCGTGCCCTGAAGGATACGGTAGAGTACGGTAGTCCACTCGGGTCACACCTTGAATCGGGCCTTCTCTCGCGGCGTCTTCAACACATTGTCCTTGTTCACGTACTTGCGAGCGATGCCGAAATCGAGAATGTACACCTGAGGGATGGGTACGGTAGGGTTGTCGGTTCGAGACCGAGATCGGGAGTCCCGCACTTGCGAGACTCCCGCACTGACCTCTTCCCTTGCCTCCCCGTCGAGAGATCACGGGGTTGAGAGAGAGTGCAGACAGAGCAGAGGAATGTGATCTCTCCTTTCCCCACGCTCTCTCGCCGTCTCCTATGGGAAGGGAGTGCGGGAGTCCCGCACCCTTGCGAGACTCCCGCACTGGTGCGAGAGTATTGATCCCGAACTTGCAACCCTAGGGTACGGTAGTCAGGAGGGAGTTCGGATGGTCACACTCACGACTCGCTTCTTATCTGCCAATCCACAGGCGTAATTGGCCGGTTTGAGATCACGATGGATGAATCC
>LS485025.1:538197-651590 GCA_900490705.1 Pristionchus arcanus
TCAGGCTAGTCGAGGAATGTTCTATCTCCACAAGGCGAAGTGTGTACATCGGGACCTCGCTGCCCGCAACTGTCTTATCTCCCACGTCGGCCGCATTAAGATTGCCGATTTCGGTGATGATACCGTACCCCTCAATGATTACCGTACCCTTCCCTTTGTCAGGTCTCTCCAAGCTGATGGATGACAATGAGGCTGATGCTGAGAATGCCGCCAATGCAGGAAACGCCCAAGTTCCCGTTCGGTGAGATTACGGTAGATCGATTGATTACCGTACTTTGATTGAAGATGGATGGCCCCTGAAACACTCAAGAGACCGGCCGTGTACTCTCGATGGTCGGACATTTGGGCTTTCGGAGTTATGTCATACGAGGTATACTGTAGGATTGTCCATCCTACTGTACCCTCCCACTCTCAGATCTTCTCTAATGGAGTGAAGCCATGGCCGGACGATCCTGTCAAATACGTGGCCACTCAGATCAGGAAGGGAAATATGCCTAAACTACCGGAAAACACTCCCCACAAAGTGGTCGATCTCGTTGGAAGAATGTGGTGAGTTACGGTAGTCATCGTTCCATGTCAATCGATGACTGACTTTTCAGGCACGTTACTCCGGACAAGAGACCTGCCATGCGAGTGATTGGCCGTGAACTCGCTGTGAGTACCGTACCCCCTTCCATTTCCACTCGAGACCCAATGTTCTCTTCTCAGGGAATACTGAAGGAAACATTTGCGGCCCAGGGACAGCTTCCGGCCGATAAGATGACAATCAACAAGATCCCAGGCGTCGTGCGCAACACGTGCTTTGTGAGTTTGGTGGTGTGGTTACGGGAGACCTTTACCAATCGTCGCTTATCGATATTTGTTGCAGGATCACGATGAGACGAGTGAATTCGACGATAGCAGTGGATCTACCATTGAACACGATAGTCACGATAAGAGTGGAGGAGATAAGGGAAAGAGAAGGTATAGAAAAACTAATCGATGACCTCCTCGATACTGTTTCGAGAGTATCGATAAACCCGATGATGGACCAAAGATCAAAGATCAATTTGAGAACGAAGCAGTCAACGACGAAGCATGTGCCTCGATCGTCTTCCCTTCGTGAGAAAAGATCAGTGGATAAGTGAAGATGAAGAGGGCCTTTTATTGAAGAATAGTGAAGACTATCCCCCGATCCATTGATTAGCAAGGGAATTGGGGTTGAATAAACGTCATGCAAGAATGTGTCGTGATCAAAAGGCATGAGAACAATATGAACACGAAAGATAACAGACTACCTACACAAATCGACAAATGGTTTATCATCGTGGTTATTGTGTTCTCTACACCTGTTCAAAATGATTTTGTAGAAAGCTACGCATTGAATGTTGACTAATGGACTTTACTCTCCCGACCAGAAATTCGTTTTCCTGATTTTCCAATGACGCTCATAATTTCTCTTCATTTCGCGTACTCTCTCGTATCTCTCGTAGTTGTTCGTCTTCTTGGAAACCCGGAGAATATTCCAAAAAAAGGATAATGAAGAACAAGATGAATAAAAATATAAAAAATATCAACCTAGACACTACTGAGCCACCGTGGAACACTTACTTGTATTTTCCTTAATTGGTCTCATGAATTTTAGGGAAAGAGAAAACAACAGACAGCAAAAATAGATAGCATCTCTACAACCTCTACAACGTTACACTTGCAATGGGAAGGTATTCAATATTCGTGCAGTTTTTTTTTCAAAATCCAATGTGTATCCACTTTGACATTAATCACATTCAAGTCTTTATCCACAATCAATCGATCGATATCTAATTTATTCATTGGTATTCTTCGTCTCATTCAGATCGAAGGGAGCTGGACGACCTTCTTCAGTCAGAGTCTGCAAGATTTGATCTTTGATCTTTTGAATCTAGTTTGATCTTTGATCTCTTACATTGACATAGTCGACGATGAAGTTCAATCGATTGGGTTTAGCAGAGGGAATGTCCATGAGACGCTTCTGTCCGGTCTCATGCAGATCCATCTCAAGGGATACGGTAATCAGGATTACGGTATTGATCGATCGAACCTCCTTGTGTTTGCCCCAGAGTTTGTCGCACGAGAAGACACGGCACAACCTGCAATCGATTGAGTCGATTACGGTAGATGGTGAATCACGAACTGAGCGGGACGACGGGCCTTGGCAGAGATGGCACGAAGCATCTCCTTCAGAGTTGCACCTTGCGACGTCTCCAGAGTACACTTGGTGTAGTGAATCTGAGTACGGTAATCAATCGATAACTGACGAGTACGGTAGCCTCACTCCATCCTCATAGTACACGAACATGACACGACAGATGACCGTATCTACACTGAAATGGGATACGGTAGGGTACTGTAGAGAGGGGATCGTCAACTGACGCAACGTCCATGATGCTCGAGATACGAGAAGTTGAAGTAGCGAGTGGTCTGAGATGAGATGGGTTACGGTAGAATTCCAGTCGGAATATCGTACTCGAAATTCTCAGGGACTGATGTAGAGAGTGTACGGGGGCGAGAAGAAGAGGAAGAGGATCCTCGCTTATGAAGATCGAGAAGGGCCTGACTGAAAGAGTACGGTAGTCAATCGATAATTGAGTACGGTACTCACTTGAGCTCATCGGAGACGAGTTTCGCTGTCTCGGCAGAGAAAGGTTTGTCACTGAAGGCAGAATTGATCTTTGATCTCTGGCTTATTCGTACCTTTCCTCGAGGATCTTGCATTGAAGGGTGAAATCGATGAGACGAGCCATGGCGACTGTTCGAGAAGAGAGAAATAGAAGGGAATGAGAGGAAGAAAGGACTCGATTCTCCTCATTCCCGATTTATCAGAATATGCAATTTGCATCTACTCGTTCATTTCATAAATTAATCAGCTCAAAATTTGTAAGATCAACATGCACTTGATACTCGTGACCTGATGAAAAGAGTGCTTACAAAAAAAGAGAGAAGATAATTGTGTACCCAAACTTTCAACCATCGTTTAAAGTAAGCTGCTGCAACAGTTATTCATTGGGATGGAATAGTATTTATTTCGATTATTCAAAGCATAATTACATTATGAAAGCGCGTGCGCATTATATGGCTGTGGAAAAATAGCACAGGAATATTCACAGGATTAGAAAACATTGAATTATGACCTAAGGTTTTAATGACTCGTATATGTTACAAGATAGTCGAATTTATGGCGAAAGATTTTGAACCCTATTTTATACGGCAAAAAATTCTATGAACAAGCTAAATCAAAAGGCGCGAGTAAGGGAATGGATTGAGTCTGGAAATAGTGAGAAGTGGAGGAAGTGATCTAAAAGAGTGGTCCTCTCGGGGGTTTTCTTGCTCCCAATGACGATCTCTGTCGAAGAGGCTTCGGCATCTCGTAGAACTGAGGATCCGTGTGGAATGTGACTGAGGGATACTGAAATATTTGTTGATCAGAACTATAATCATCAAGAATGGGAAAAGATGAATCAGGAATTCTTACCTCCGAAGCTTGGAAGAGCGGAGTCTTGGGCACTCTCAGTTCTTTATCGAAGGAAGGCGAGAGAGACATTCTTCTGATCAACTTACGAATGGAGTTATTCTGAAGAAATCCAAAAATTATGTTACTCCTTCAACAAAGTGTGAATTTACCTCAAACTTGGCATCTTCAAAATCGGATTCAATTGAAGAGATGGAGATTTGATCGAGAATATCTTCAACTGAAGGACGAGTTGAATGATCTCCAATCATTGATTCGATGGTTTCATTCAATTTGTGAGGTCCGGCGAGAGCTGAAAATGGAGAATTAGTATCAGAAATGTATTGAAGAGCCATACTTTCATTGACTCTATTCGGCATTCTTCCATCGATCTTCGCTGTCTTCCATTCATCTGAAGAGAGAGGAGAAGAGGCAGGGACGGAAACCTGAATGAGTGACATTGCAAGTGAAAACATATCTGCCTTTGAGGTGAAGAGTCCATTCAGCAGCTCCGGTGCTGCAAATCGGCCATCTCCGAATTCGCCCGATGAAGAATCACTCTGAAATACGGTAATCTTAAAGATTATCGATTGATTGTCTTCACTTACCTTATTCAGATCGATGGCTACTGAGAAATCGGCGAGTTTGTAGAGTCCCTCCTCTGTTCTGAGAATATTTCCTGGTTTGATGTCGAGATGAAGAACATTGAGTGAAGAGAGGTGTTGAAGAGCCTGAATATGATAATGGTGAAGAGAATTCGAGATTGAAGAGGAACTTACGTGAAGTGAATCCTTGAGAACGGATCTGATATCCTTCTGTGAGAGTTCGATCATTTTCCTCCAGAATCCATCGAGAGAATCGTCGCAGAGTTCGAGAAGAATATGAATATGTCCATCCTCTTTCCATGCTTGATGGAATTGCAGCAAGTTGGGATGGGCGAGAAGAGAACTGTGGGCACGAACCTACAAATAAATTCCATTATTTTTTCCAAAGTCTATTTTCTTCGAAATTACCATACCTCATCCAGATGCGTCTTGCAGTAGTTGAGACCGGTCTTGACTTTCAATTTATCGACCTTGGAAGTCTTCAGTGCGAATCGATCGGGTGAACACTTGCTTTTGACTTCTTTGACCTGAAAAAAAAGAAAATTAATTCATAAACTAGAATACATTAGACTTCGTATGTCATCCAAATCAATTTTTCGAAAACAATTTTAAAAAATGAACTGACAATTCCGAAATCGCCTTCTCCGAGTCCTTTGATGGTGATGAAGTTCTTCGATGTGAAAGAGAGATCGACGAGAGTTGAAGTGGACGTCGATGCTTCTGCTGTAGGAGATGAAGAAGGGGAGAGAATCTGGAATGCACATATTATTTTCCTTGATCAACGTAGCGTTGGCGATTCACAACGATGTTTAGCACACAATTTGGAACGTTTTATTCGCTTGCTTCTCATTTTCTCAGTAAGTGTTACTAGGAAACGATTAGGGACATAGGCTAGGGCCGGAGACCCTCCAGTCAACTGTGCAAAATGAACAATAGGAATAATATGCGGAGTGGTATAATATTTTGCGATTATTCAACTTACTCTTCTTCTCTTGCAATCACTATCGATATCCAATTTACGTAGACGAGAGAAAGAGTTTCTCTTCGGAGCTTCGGGAGTCCAGTTGGGAGCCATGATGAATGAAAGTGAAGAGAGAGAGAGAGAGAGCAGAGTTTAGTCAGAACTCGAGAGATTGCAATGGTGCAGACTGAACGTTTCCCTCCTACTTGCGCCTTTTTATTCCAGCGGCTGTAAATGTCTAGACTGATCATTCCGATCTGGGTACTACTGGCTACTAGACAAGTCAAAAAATGCCAGAGGGTATGGACTAGGGGTCGGTTTATTGGATATGACCCGAGACTGTCGTAAAAGTGAGATCAAGCGGTCAACATCGGATGGCTAGTTCGAAAGTTCACGAGCCACTGGGTGGAAATCGCAATTCAGTAAAATCTTTTCGATTTTATCTTTACCAACAATGAACATTTCTCAAACATGAAATGCATTTCTTCAAACCAGTTAGAGCACAAATATCTTTATTTTCAATGAATTGTCCATGAGTTAGATTCATTTTACCCCTGATTCCTTCATAGTCCGGCATCATAATCGGCCTTTCCTCCAACATATGACGTGAGGAATGCGATATGGACTTCATTCGGCTGAAGGGCTGCTACTGCTGCAGGAAGTGAGGAGATACGAGACCACCACGAGGAGAGTTGAGGCCATCGAGAAGAGGGGAAGGGAGAGGGAAGAGAAAGAGGAGTGGAGAGAAGGTTAACTCGCTCGAAGAATGGGAACAGAAGCCAATCGGCGAAACCGGGAATGGAACCTGCAATGGGAAGGGTTAGTTTAGCCTGCGAGAGGCCTAACCAGCTAGATCATTTTTCACCTCCAAAGTACTCGTCCTTCAGAAGTTTCTCAATGTTAGCAATAGCATCTTCGATTTGTTTAATCTTCGCATTTCTTGCTTTTCCCTCAACAATTTCTCTATAGACGACGAAGGGACATTGCAAGGCCGTTGTCAGCTGCAATTATTGATTATATATCTAGTATATTTATGATCTGTGATCATGTGTCCCTATCTCATTATCGATCAATGATGCTTGTTCACTTCACACAATTGCACGAATCTCTCCTGTTTCTCATGGTTCAACCTTCTCACTTGGTTTACTGCTCGCTTGTTCCAGTGTATTCAGGGAATTGTTCAGCAAAAAGCGATAATTTTTCTTCAAATGAGATGAAGAACGCTCTTTCTCTCGCTTTCATCATTTTTACTTTCTTTCAGGCGAATTTTGAAGCTACGATTTAAGGTAGGGCAATTCACTCACGGGAGCTGCTTGTTCGAGTAGAATTCTCTGCTTTGCTCTGAGATAGGGATCACTGGGAAGGATGGCCGATTCAGGGTAGATTCCATCGAGATACTCGGGAATGATACCTGATTCGATAACGATCTGCAAAGATCAAAGATCAGAACGGTATATTCAGATCCCTACTAGGAAGATCAAAGATCACTCTCCCTTACCTTTCCATCCTTCTCAAAAGTGGGCACTTTTCCTTGTGGGTGCTTGTTGAAGTACCATTCGGGTTTCTCAACGAGATTGATGTTAACAATCTCCACTCTGAAAGTGATCGAGGTTCAGATAATCAGATTATTAACTATTTATCTATCTCAATGTTCTGCTAGCATGAAAAATTTTACTCTTCATTCGGTGAATGGAAATCGTAGATAAAAATTGGCTCATACTCACTCAATTCCCTTAGCTGCAGCATACAACACTGCTCTCTCAGCCCACGGACAGAATCTCATACTGTAGATACGGGCGCGTCCCGGAGCGAGAGGAGGCTCAGGATCACCTAAAATCGATAATTACGGTGTTACTGATCAATCAATAAATTGATCCTTACCCTTCTTGAGAGCGGGTGTGTTATTGCCGATAACGTTGACCATTCTGGCTGCTGAGTGATAAGTTTTCTTAAACGGCGATGTTAAAATAGAAGAAGAGCGAAAAAGACGAACTGACGAAAGACGAAAGTAAGCGATAGGAAGGAAATGTTGTTGGATGGTGTTCAGCAATGCGGAGAGACGGGGTATTTATCTACGCGAGATAGAGAAGAGAGGGAGAGAGCACAGACTACACTTGTGCGTCCTTTAGTGTGGTTTAGAGTCCATTGTGCATTGTAGAGTTCGAAATACGGGTAATCGTCTCTTCATTCTTCACACTATCTCACCGGTCAGAGAGGCGAGAGAGTATGTGAAATGAAGAGACGATTACCCGAATTTCGAACTCTAGTGCATTGCTAGAGTGTGCACTCTACCTAGCTAGAGAGAAAGAAAGGGAAGATATTGGCCTCGTTGGTTCAGCTAGACTAGCAATATTGAATACTGTGTGCTTTTAGTCTGTACATAATGAGTTCACCTGAATCTCCACGTATTCTAGTTTCTACGTTCCGACTTTCTGTCTTCAGTCATTGTTGATCTATTTTGTTCTCCCCATCAGTCGCTGATGCAATCTCCCCCTTGTCTGTGCTCACTTCGTGCTTCAAAACAGCATATGAAGCCGTTTGCGAAAGAATCGAACAAATACGAATGACTCTGGCACAGCTAAAAAATTTCAACTCTCTGAAACTTTGCGAACCGGGGTTCTTGAGGGTGCAGATGACGATGGGCATACTCATTTTGGCCACAGTTGCCTCGTTGGCTCCAGATGACGTCACGTCGAAATCAATTTTTGGCCTTTATTTCGATCCCGGAAGATTCTATTTCTTCGGGAGATTGGCCCCCGGGTCAGAATTTGATGACGAACACGACTGATAATTTCTTTTTTCTTTATTTTTATTAATTATGTTGTAAAATGAAACTTTTCGCAAACTGCAGTGTGAAAGTGGAGAGTAGGATAGATCGGATCGGACGACTGGCTTAATCTTCGCATCTCTCGCTTCTCCCTCGAGATTATCTCTGTAAGCGGCGAAGAGACAGTGCAAGGCCGTTGTCAGCTGCAATTATTGATTGTATGTCTAGTGAATTCAGAATATATTTATGACCTGTGATCATGTGTCCCTATCTCATTCTCGATCAATGATGCTTGTTCACTTCACACAATTGCACGAAACTCTCCTATTTCTCATCGTACAACCTTCTCAATTGGTTTACTGTTTGCTTGTTTCAGTGTATTCAGGGAATTGTTCAGCGAAAAGCGATATTATTTCTTCAAATGAGAGGAAGAAAAAAAGATGAAGATGAAACAAATGAGACTCTTCCTCTCGCTTTCATCATTTTTACTTTCTTTCAGGCGAATTTTGAAGCTACGATTGAAGGTAGGCAATTCACTCACAGGGCCTGCTTGCTCCAACAGAATTCTCTGCTTTGCTCTGAGATATGGATCAGTGGGAAGAATCGCCGATTCAGGGTAGATACCATCGAGATACTCAGGAATGATACCTGATTCAATGACGATCTGCAAAGATCAAGGATCACAATGGTCTAGTCAGATCCCTACTAGAAAGATCAAAGATCACTCTCCCTTACCTTTCCATCCTTCTCAAAAGTGGGCACTTTTCCTTGTGGGTGCTTGTTGAAGTACCATTCGGGTTTCTCAGCGAGGTTGATGTTAACAATTTCCACTCTGAAAGATTACTCAGATAGTTTTCCCGTCCAGATAATATTGAAATCCGACGATCGCTGTCGAATTTATCAACGAAAAACTTAGATACTCGATTCCCTTAGCGGCAGCATACAACACAGCTCTTTCAGCCCATGGGCAGAATCTCATACTGTAGATACGAGCGCGTCCCGGAGCGAGAGGAGGCTCAGGGTCACCTAAAATCGATAATTACTGTATCACCAATCGATAAATAGATTCTTAACTCACCTTTCTTGAGAGCGGGAGTGTTATTGTCGATAACGTTGACCATTCTTGCTACTGAGTGATAAGTTTTCTTAAATGGCGATTTTAAAATGGGAGAAGGGCGAAACAGTAAGTGATAAGAAGGAAATGATATTAGTTGGTGTTCAGCAATGCATAGAGACGCGGTATTTATCAATGCGAGATAAAAGGAGAGAGAGACCACAGACTACACTTGTGCGTCCTTTAGTATCATATCATCACTCGAATTATAAACTGTTCCGCTTATTCCTATTCCTATCGTTCAAGAAAATATTATTCTGCATGATTTAATAAATCTCCAACTCTTCTTCTCTTGCAATCACTGTCGATGTCAAATTTGAGAAGTCGAGAGAAAGAGATTCTCTTCGGAGCATCGGAAGTGCAGTTGGGAGCCATAATGAATGAGAGTGAAGAGAGAGATATCAGTATATCAGGCATGTTGTAAATGAAAGTTCACGAATCACTGGGTGTAAATCGAAATTCATTGAAATCTTTTCGAATTAATCTTTTGCAAGAACGATTCTCTTTCTTGCTATGCGTTTCTACATCCCAATTAGAATCATAATAGCTTTATTTACAATAAATTGCTCTGTTTTTTTTCACAATCCGGCATCATAATCGGGTTTTCCTCCTGCGTATGACTTGATGAAGTCAAGATGAACTTCCTTCGGCTGCAGTGCTGCAGCGGCTGCAGGAAGGGAAGAGATACGAGACCACCACGAAGAGAGTTTAGGCCAACGAGATGAGGGGAAGGGAGAGGGAAGAGAGAGGGGAGTGGAGAAAAGGGCTGTACGTTCGAAGAATGGGAACAGAAGCCAATCGGTGAAACCGGGAGTAGAGCCTGCAATGAGCAAGATCAGTGAGAATAAAAATGCGTCTTATTTGCTATCTGAATCATATTTTTGGTGTGATTTGTATACACAAAACGAGAAAAGTATGCAAAATACATCTAATTTCTCACCTCCAAAGTACTCGTCCTTAAGTAATTTCTCAATGTTATCAATAGCATCTTCGACGGGTTTAATCTTCGCATCTCTCGCTTCTCCCTCGAGATTATCTCTGTAGGCGGCAAAGAGACCGTAGAAGGCAGTTGTGAGCTGCAAAAACAGTTTTCTTATCAAGTGACGTCATAGTTTACTTATATTTATGATCCCTGATCAAGAACCTTTTCTCGTTCTCGATCAGTGATGCCTCCTTGCGTCACACAATTGCACGAAACTCTCCCGGTTCTCTAACCTATTGCAGACACTCTCCGCTATTATTGTGCAAACTACGAATATACAGTTGGTTTACTGCTCACTTGAACAAGAAAGAATTTAGCCTATTGTTCAGCATGTCTCTTCAATCGAGTCTCTTCATATTTTTTATTCTGTTCTTCAATCGAATATCGGAACATAGATTGAAGATTCACTCACGGGGCCTGCTTGCTCCAACAAAATTCTCTGCTTTGCTCTGAGATAGGGATCAGTGGGAAGAATGGCCGATTCAGGGTAGATTCCATCGAGATACTCGGGAATAATACCTGATTCAATGACGATCTGTAAGATCAAAGATCACAACGGAATATTAGTGTTTTCTTCACCTTTCCGTCCTTCTCGAAAGTGGGAACTTTTCCTTGTGGATGCTTGTTGAAGTACCATTCCGGCTTCTCAACGAGGTTGATGTTAACAATCTCCACCCTGAAAGAGATCAAAGATCAAATTCACATTTTTGATAATTTGAACGGCGTGAAGAGCATTCTCTCTTCCTTGAAAAGTCTTCAGTGAGTCGTGCCTCCCAGATCGGTGGCATGAATAAGAGAACTCACTCTATTCCCTTAGCTGCAGCATACAACACTGCTCTTTCAGCCCATGGGCAGAATCTCATACTGTAGATACGGGCCCGTCCCGCAGCGAGTGGAGGCTCAGGGTCACCTCCAATCGATAATTATGGTATCGCTGATCAATCAATAAATTGATCCTTACCCTTCTTGAGAGCGGGTGTGTTATTGCCGATAACGTTGACCATTCTGGCTGCTGAGTGATAAGTTTTCTTAAACGGCGATGTTAAAATAGAAGAAGAGCGAAAAAGACGAACTGACGAAAGACGAAAGTAAGCGATAGGAAGGAAATGTTGTTGGATGGTGTTCAGCAATGCGGTGAGACGGGGTATTTATCTACACGAGATAGAGAAGAGAGAGATGGAGAGAGCACAGACTACACTTGTGCGTCCTTTAGTGTGGTTTAGAGTCCATTGTGCATTGTAGAGTTCGAAATACGGGTAATCGTCTCTTCATTCTTCACACTATCTCACCGGTCAGAGAGGCGAGAGAGTATGTGAAATGAAGAGACGATTACCCGAATTTCGAACTCTAGTGCATTGCTAGAGTGTGCACTCTACCTAGCTAGAGAGAAAGAAAGGGAAGATATTGGCCTCGTTGGTTCAGCTAGACTAGCAATATTGAATACTGTGTGCTTTTAGTCTGTACATAATGAGTTCACCTGAATCTCCACGTATTCTAGTTTCTACGTTCCGACTTTCTGTCTTCAGTCATTGTTGATCTATTTTGTTCTCCCCATCAGTCGCTGATGCAATCTCCCCCTTGTCTGTGCTCACTTCGTGCTTCAAAACAGCATATGAAGCCGTTTGCGAAAGAATCGAACAAATACGAATGACTCTGGCACAGCTAAAAAATTTCAACTCTCTGAAACTTTGCGAACCGGGGTTCTTGAGGGTGCAGATGACGATGGGCATACTCATTTTGGCCACAGTTGCCTCGTTGGCTCCAGATGACGTCACGTCGAAATCAATTTTTGGCCTTTATTTCGATCCCGGAAGATTCTATTTCTTCGGGAGATTGGCCCCCGGGTCAGAATTTGATGACGAACACGACTGATAATTTCTTTTTTCTTTATTTTTATTAATTATGTTGTAAAATGAAACTTTTCGCAAACTGCAGTGTGAAAGTGGAGAGTAGGATAGATCGGATCGGAATGTCACGAGGATTCCAAATCTGTTTTCCACTTCAAAATCCATCATGCACCTTTTGAGATATTCAACTTACAGGGTACCTGGCTTGTAAGTAACTTTGACGATCTTTCCGCTTGTTTACTTCCTTCCTCTTATCGATCGGAGTCTCCTTCCCGAGGGAGGCGAGAGAGCATGGGGAATAGAGAGAGCGCAGAGGATGGGAAGAGGTCACGGAGGAGAGACTCGGGGAGATCAATAGATCGGATGCCATGAAGGGAGAGATTGTCCGATTTACTTACAAGCTAGGTACACTGTAAGTTGAATATCTCAAAAGGTGCATGATGGATTTTGAAGTGGGAAACAGATTTGGAATCCTCGTGACATTCCGATCCGATCTATCCTACTCTCCACTTTCACACTGCAGTTTGCGAAAAGTTTCATTTTACAACATAATTAATAAAAATAAAGAAAAAAGAAATTATCAGTCGTGTTCGTCATCAAATTCTGACCCGGGGGCCAATCTCCCGAAGAAATAGAATCTTCCGGGATCGAAATAAAGGCCAAAAATTGATTTCGACGTGACGTCATCTGGAGCCAACGAGGCAACTGTGGCCAAAATGAGTATGCCCATCGTCATCTGCACATTCAATAACCCCGGTTCGCATAGTTTCAGAGAGTTGAAATTTTTTAGCTGTACCAACCCTTGTTCGACTCTCTCGCAAACGGCCTCATATTCTTAGCTTCTCAAGTCTGTGCTACATTCCTAGTGATGATGTAACTGATCCTTAGCCGACAATCATCTTCACAACACCATTTTTATCATCATAGAACGTCAATTACCGGTGCAAGAGACAACAGGAGGAAATGAAAAACCGGATACATAAAATAGAATAGGGTTACCGAAAAGAGAGGAAAGAACCGAGATAAAGAGACTAAGACGAGAGAAAGCTTCTGAAGCAAGAGCAGTCAACCGATTAATTTACGTTTACAATTACTCAAATAATCTCAAAAACACAACAAAATAATATTAGCAAAGTATAAAAAAGCATACTGGTAAAAAAAGGAGACTCAACTTTTGGACTCGGATTGGAGATTCTCAATTGTAAATATGCATAATCTTCAAAGGGCGAAAACAAGCAACAAAACGTGAGACTATCCTAGAAAGAGAGAGAGACGATCCTCATTAGAGATTCAGTCTCATTCCAAATGCTCTTCTGAACTTGGAATCGTATTCATGAGCCAATTGCTTCATTAGCTCAGCCACGGGATCTTGAGGACGAGCAACGGCTTGAAGAGCCTCCGAGAAGTGGGATAGCATGCCCTGTAAATGGACTTGGTCAATCACAATTCAGGAAACACAGGTATGTAAAAGTAGGGGAATGCCAGTTTCAGATGTTCAAGATACCACGAAGGATATTTGAAAATTCAATTTTGGTCACAAAATGAATGGAAAAGAATACGTACGGTGAAGTCGGAGATGAGTGCCCACATGTTTCCAGATGGGATTCGATTGACAGTCCATATCATCGATCGAGACTCGTGCACCCAGAAGTCATACGCAAACGCGTTGTAGTACACCTGAACAGTTTTATTTTAAGTTTTAGAAGAAGTGACATCGGAACCATCGCCTAATTATCTATTATATGACAATCTCGCAACACAGATCACTGGAGGAGTACATGAGTAAATACATATTTTTTGATAACATGACGCGCTAATATTGCACAAAATGCTGATTCTCACCTATACAATTTACTGATACGCCGATACACCTAGTCTAAAATTAATCGAAGAAGTACAATTGCCCACCTTTCTTCCTCTATGGTCGACCTCGTCCAGATTGAGCGTCGGCAGGAACGAGATATCCTGCAATTTATTTATTTCATTAATAATTATTTCCATCTCGCTCTACAAGGAATTAGTAAGGGTTACTCGCAACTCATTATAGGGCACCTTGAAACGTGTTGTTGACTCTTCGTCAATTCATCAAATGAATTTTCCGAAAAGTTTCTATGATTCGTAGTAATTTTGTTAAAAAGAAAAACTGAGTAACATACAGCAGAGTGTCCCTCATAGAGGGGCGATACGAGATACTGTGGGAACATGGAGACCGAATCGTCGTTTGCACCAGACACAGAGAAACGATCGTCCTGAAATTACATTAATTGTCTCTTGATCGATTCCTTTACGAAACCACTCGTGTTTTCTCGGTTTCACTGAAACTACATGACCGTTTCAAATTCTAGCACATTTGCTAATTCCTTCTGGAGTCGTTCAAACAAATAAAATTAATGCCTATTCTAATTCCTCTCTCTAACTGTTCCCCTCTACGTACCACCAATCGTCCATTGGGTGCAGCTCCCTTCGTGAACTGACGGAAGAGGGACAGCACCGTCTCGTTGTAATCGTCGATGTGCTTCCTGTAGAGGGACGATAATTACGGTAGATGAGTAAGATTAATTAATAGACGGGCAGTGAAATATTAAGCGCAATCCCCATTTGCAATCCCCGAAATCCCCACTTCTCATAATCTACGCGGGAAACGGCAATCAACTTGGTTGCTCAATTGCAAAATAGTCAAGTTCAAGTTGTCGAATATATAGACTCGAAAAATTGGTTGGTTCTTTATCTCACCTGACATCCTTGGGAACTGCCTCGAGGAATACGGCAGCATTGGTTCCCGATGGATAACTTCCCTTGTCATCGGGTCGGAAGGAGGGAGGAAGACGAACACGATTGAATAGATTGGCCAGAAGGATCAACATCTTCCTGAAATTATGAGTATACAGATCGATTCAAGAGGTGCATTAACTATTCAGTGGCCCTAGTCAAGTAATCAACCGTAGAAGCACAAATGTAATTGTGAATTTATTCGTGCAAATTGTTTTACGAAGATCGAAGACAACCTATCAACTTCGACAAAAGCTGGCCCATTTCATGATCCTTCGAAGCGCAAATGCATCGGCGAGTTTTGAAGGAGTCCGAAAACGGTCACAAACTTTCTAGAATTCGTTTCTATAAACCGCCGATGAAAATTTTTTCAATTTGCCACTGAAATCATCATCCCTCGCAGCCCCAATTCCCCTTCCCACCCATCACACAACTGACCTCTTCAATTCCTCTCCCGAATACTTCTTGCAATAGGAATGGAATACTCCATTATGCAATAGATGGACGAGAAGGAGATTGCCCGGTGCTTCCTTCACGTTCACTGCCAACTGCCACATTCCCTTTGCACGACCCTGAAGGGAGCAAGAGGATTTGTATTTGTGAGAAGGGCCGTATCGCGTATCAAACTTCTTAAAACCATCTCTACTTGAACAACTATGGGAACATCAATGCACCGTGTGTCGGCAATTTTGTGATAACCAATATATCTACCGTATTCCCATCATCCTACCGTACCTTCTTATCAATGAGCTGGAGATGTCTGAGCAATTGGACGGAGAATGCAACAAAGAGACGAAGTTGCTTCTGGAGACTTCCGTCTGTAGCCTGCACTCGAGTGAAGAGGGAGAACGATTGAGTCAGCAGGGTCAACGCACTCTGAAATACATTTTATTTTAAATTGATTATTGTTTTATAACTAAGAAATCAATACAAGCCATTAAATGTTTTAAAACTATCAGCAAGTAATGATCTTTAGTAGCACGACTGCACCAAGTATGAATCGAGACTTCAGTTATTAATCAAACCCTCTTACCCTCCCCTACCGTACCTCAGATCGATTGGCGATGCTGTTGATGGGATTTCCCTTCTCATCGGCGACTATGGCATCATGATGGACGTAAGCGAGGAGACGAAGGAGATACGAAGAAGTGAAGGGAGGATTTCCTTGTAGATTGGATAGAGAAGCAGTGAGAAGACGACGAATCTTGCTGCAATGAGGAGGCAATATTAGAAAGAGTTTAGAGCAAGGTGAGTCATGGTCACACATGCAATTCATATCGCGGACGCATTCTACCATTCAATGAGTCTCGCCCACTAAATTTGGAGAACAAAATTAAAATTTTCTAGACCAGTCAAAAAGCTGTCTCACGATTATCTTATATTTTGAAATTTTTCAGATAGATAATGTACCAAGGGAAAACTACAAAAAAAAACTTCAGCTCACCCAGTGGGAATGCCCATGAAGATAACAGTTCCGGATCGATCGAACCCTCTTCGTCCAGCTCTTCCACTCATTTGACGGAAGAGAAGAGGATTGAGATTGGGAGTATCCACTCCGAAGATTACCGACTTACACGGCATGTTCATACTGAAAAGATACTGTGTTATTGCATGACCGAAACTAGGTGAATTTTCGCTCCCTCGATGTTTCATGATACATCAATTTCAACTTATCCAATCTAGCGCTGAAGTCCGAGAATTTGAACAATCCATAATCGTCCTATCGTTCCCGATACTATATCCCCCGTAACGTACCCGAGAGCGAGAGTACTCGTAGAGAAGATGAGTGCGAGATGGCCCGATCGGAAAAGGATCTCGACAGCTCCTCTCTCCTGAGTATTCAGACCGGCGTGATGGAATCCGATTCCACGCTCGAACAGACGGAGAAGCATCCTGAAAGAGGAAGTTACGAATTGAAGCTCAGAGCCGATTCATTTGTATTGTACTATTGGGACAGGCAAGGGTGAGTTATTACCGCCCTTGGAGGCAGGCACTCTTCATCTGAGAGCGAAACGCAACACTCCCGTGTTGAAATTATTCTAATTGAAATTTTTTCAATTAGAATAATTCTTGGTTTGACATATTTCTGTTTCACAGACCCGTTATCTCACCCCTCGTACACTGAGAACAATGACTAGTTGATATCTCGTACAACACCTCCCCCCCCTCAACTCACTTGGTGCTCTCTCTATTCTTGCTTGCTCTATTCATCCTCTCGACGACCTTCTCGTAGACGTCGTCATCGTAGATACGACCGTGCAGCTTGAATCTGAGAATGAAACAATACAAATGTAATGTTTATATTTAAAAAAAATAGATCTACAAAGGTTTACTGATCGTCTCAGTTCATCTCGGCACTCGAATGCTTCTCAGAACTAGATATCACCTAGTTAGCGCACATAAGACACAAAATAATCTTCATCATTCGTTCACAGCGTATATTTAATAGTTAGTCTAACATTCAAGGACAAATCAATCTTTCCCGATCTACAGCAGATTGAATCCTTCTAGAAACGAAAACGCCCCTAGTAAATATTGCGTCTAAAAATTTTTTACAAGGCCACGACGATCTCACTAGCCATCCCAGCTCAACCCGCAACTAGTATCCTCCATGAAGCCATAACATCCCTAGAATTCCCCAACTCACTTAGCCAATGCGACCTTCATCTTAGCCTTGTGCAATAGAAGTGGATCAGTCTCATCAGCTCCTCCATCATCATCTTGAGCAGGAGGTCCTTCCTGTAATCACTTAATCATCCCTAATCACCAATCCTCCAACTGACCTCTCCCTTCTCTCCTCCCTTGTCTCCCTTGCTCTTCGCCTTCTTCTCCTTTGCATCTCTCTTTCTCTTCGCCAATTTGGCCATTTTCTCCTCGTCCTTTATCATGAACTTAGCCTTGAACTCTGCCGATTCCTCCCACTCCTTCTGACGGGCCTCCAATTCCTCGCACAGTCTGTAGTTATATCAGTAATTATGGAAAATAATGTAAGCACAAATTGGTGAACGGTCATATCTTCATACTATACTATCCCTCTGTCACCTCAATCTACGTAGTCATTCCATCACTCACTTCATGGCCAATTCCTCACAGACAGTTCGATCATCATTGAAGCAGATACCGGGCAGCATATTCTTCTCCTTCAGTTCATCCACGAGAGGAATGATGTTGTTCATCGCAACTTCCACCTACAAATGGCCAAATAATATAGCAATTATTTTTTAACCAGCGAAATTCCCGTATCACCAATACTACAATACCTACAAGACCTCGTTGTAATTCGTTTTTCAAGCAACGGATCTACAACAAAATATCCCAGCCCACATTACTCAGGTTTCATTGCCACTGCAACTGCATAACAAAACTTCTTAGAGTGATCTCGCTCAACTTGTTGCAACCAAACCCCACTCACTCTATTGAATGGCACCGCACGCTGATCCAACTGCTCCTTCACTGGTTCTCCCAACTTCTGGAGGACACTCGTGATCTTCGACTCGTCCTGATTCAGCCACTCGAGCAGTCTGTAATCGATATATTTACCGTAATCCTTCTTGAATCAATCGATAACCGTCCTCTACCGTACTCACTTCTTCTTGAGCTCAGTCTCGAGTGCTCTCAGACCGGCACGATTCAGCCAGACAGGAGCACCAGCAGTGTACTCGAAGTACTTGCACGGCTCCAGGTTCTTCCTGAATGAAAAGAATCAGTCATCGATAGTTGAGGATTACTGTAATCAGTGAGTCGAAAAACGTACTTGATCGTCTCGTCGACCTCGCTCATCATGCGATAGAGTTGCAGCACCTGCAATATTCGTGTCTCACTTCATTGATAAAATCGTACACTTCTTGAAAACAACAATACTGTTATGTCGCCTGGTAAAAAAACAACAAAAATCATAACTCAATCGGCATAAAATAAATATTCACATATCATCCCGATTACAATACCTGTCTGGAAGTGAGTTGTTGATCCTCGGGGATTCCGAACATTCTCATCTTCTCAGGAGTGAACACTCCATACGGCATGAACTGCTGGATGCAATCACCCTCGATCTGGAAAGTTAACTTGTGTTGCGAAAATTCCTTATACCAAGCCGAAATAGACAAATTCAATTTCTCTTCGAGAATTTCAAAATTACTAATTTTAAAACCAGTCCGATTTAGATTGCAACAGTTTCATATATCACCTTGACGATAGGCTGTTCAATAATCCTTTCCCACGCATGCTACCAAACCTCCTCCCTTACCTTCTTGATAACTTGTTTCTCTCCCTCTTCCTCTCCATCCTCAGATATCTTTGGCATCTCAATCTTCTGAATGGCCATCTCCAATTCCGAGTATCGCTCGCCGTATGTGATCAGATGCACCTCAAATAATTACCTTATATTTCGCCAGAACTATCGGAAAAGTGAATATTTTTAACATTGAATTCGTGCGGGAACCAGGTTTCAAATTGTTTATGTTTAACAGATATTATTACACGGCCAATCATCAAATCATCAAAAACACTTTCAAACTTCAGCCTATGATTCCCTCCTGAACCACCCATCTCCCTGGTGTCTCCCTTACCTTTCTCTTTCCTCCACTCTTCAGCTGCTCTCCCTTATCCAACCATTCGTGCAACTTTCCGGCATTTCCAATGGTGGCCGAGAGGGCGATGAAGGGGCAACGAATGAAGAGAAGAAGATGCTCCCAGACGGGGGCTTCCACGGATGCACTGCAAGGAGGAGAGTTTATTAGAGCCAATTGATCATATATCGAACCACAATCACAGAAGGCTTCTATACCCAACTTGAGCAGCAAAAAATCAACTAGTCCTTTGATTGAATTTTTTCTAAACGGTCCGAGCATCGTCTACCGAATCATAGTGTGCTCGAGTGGCTATACCACACTCGCGCAACTTGACTCTAGCAGGTTAATCCTACCCTCCCCCCCCCCTCTTCCCTCCTTTCTCTTCGTCACTCACCCGATAGAGTGAACCTCGTCGAAGATGACGTATTTGATGCGGGCAGCGAACTGTTGCACGATCGGATTCGTCGAGAGAAGAAGATTCTCGAGAGCATCGGGGACAGTGACAAGCACCTGAATGAGAATATAAATTTGTGACAGCGTCCCTTTGGTTAATTAATGTGGGGGAAAGATCTGGAATTTTAGTTATCGATGAACCATCACTCCACATTGTGACCACAAATGTTCCATTTTTCACCGAATGCAATGCTTTTCAATTCTCCATTTCTCACCTGACAAGAGAGTGCATTGTTGTCGTAGTCATTGGTGAGTGCTCCGAAGAGACTCTTCCCTCTCAGCAGTGTCTTGTTGCGGAAACGAGCGTAGATCGAACCGCACACCTGCAATACATTACGATGATAAAATTAAAACCACTCGCACCAGGTGATCGTATGTTTCACTGTGAAAATAATGGTCGCATCTTCGGAAAGGTCACAATAGCAATCACTTTCTGTCTCCAAGTAACAAATAATAACACATCTCCAGACTCTTCTTTGTTTCACCCTCCTCATACCTGATTGGTAAGAGCCTTGGATGGGGAGACGTACACGACGACATCTTCATCCGACGATCGAAGAACCTTCTCGATACAATAGTACGAGACGAAGGTCTTACCCGCGGAAGTGGGAGCGATGATAAGAGCGGAGTTGCCTGGCAAAGGGAGAAGTTATCACTATCAAATTGCCTACTCGATTTTGTGCTTCGTGCACTTTTAAAAAAAAACTAGTATATGTGCGAATCAGTCACATTTCGAAATCGTTTGAAAAAAATAGCCATATTCCATCAGTGAATACAGTACCCCTCCTTCCCCCATCTACCGTACCCAGATCGACAGCATCGAGCATTCTCCTCTGCCATGCATCGGGAGCGAATCCAGTGACACGATCGTCCTTCTGAGCATCCGATTGAATATCGATCAGCTCTCCCGCATGCTCCATCTGGTAGTACACCTGAAGAGAGATAACAATGATTATTGGATTGTGGAGATAAAGGAGGTTCTGGCACTGATGCATCATAAATGTGAAGTAATATGACGAGGATGTGGAACAACAATCAGTCTCGTAACATCAGAAAAACCACTATTTAAAAATGTTTTAGTTGTCGAATGCAATGCTTGAATTAACTAAAACCATATGTCTCGATTACGACAAGACGAAAGAGTGAACCCTGAATTTACTATCTAATCCTCACGAACTCCACTGACCATATTGATGTCCAGATCGAGCTTCTTGTTCTTGGCATCGGAAGATGGCTTCGAGCCAGTTGGCGCTTCGAATCCGAGTGACACCCACAGATCGACCACCTGCGACATTCGAGTTTCAATGGTTACTCATCACAGGGTAAATACCAATTCAAGCGATCAGAAGATGAATCGACAATGAAAAATATACTCGAACTCATCCCAATCGAGAGATCAAATGACATGTAGAGAGAGTGCCCTCACCTGTGACTTCTGTTTCTCATCAAGATGCTGCCAATGCTTCGTGAGACAGTTCTTGATCAGACCGACGAGTTTCACTCCCTCCACACGACGTTCCGCACTGAGGATTTAATTGTTATTTGCAGGAAATACAAAGAAAGTGTTTCATCCAATCCGAACCATGTTTCAGTATCATGTAACCTCCATGAATATTTTTTTGCTTTCAATGCCAATGAGAGTTATCCCAAAAAATCAAAACCATCGGGACATGACTTTCTTGCACTTTCATGTTTCACTAACAGCTAAAACGCCAGTTTCATCAAGCATATTAATATCCAGTTGACTCCCCAGCGTAAAATATACATTTATCAAACGCGTTCCCTTTTACTCACACTTTCTCCTTTCCAGCCATTTCATCGAGTAGGGTCTTTCCTATCCTCACAGTCATCTCAAACTCGCAAAGGGCCTTCGACTCGCCCAGATCCAACGACGACATCAGACCTTCCAGGTATGTCACCGCCTGCAATAAATCGATATACGATCCTATCACATTCACCGTAATCTAGAATCAATAGGTACTTACATTCTTTCCCTGTTGCAATCCAAACTTGATTTTAGCCTTCTCTCCATCAGCAATCTTCACAGTCTTAGCATTCTTATTAGCCTCCATAATGGCGTCCTTCTTACTCGGTTTAGCTCCTGCCTTACCGCCACCACCTCCTTGCTGAAGAGAAGAGAGATAATCAATCAATACAATACAGTAGCCGACAGTACCTTCTGTCCACTCCATCCTCCCTTGCCTCCCTTCTTATCCTCCTTCTTCTCTGTTTCAGCCACCATGTATCCCTTCGGAGTACGAGAGAAGTCGACGAGCAGATTCGAACCACGACCTTCCAGAGAGTTGGAGAACATCTCATACCTGCGAGAGTAAGGTTTCATTCGCGGTTCAATAGTCCGTATAAAGATGTATCAACTAATAACGGTGATATAATGAATAGGTTGAACAATAAAAACGATTGTGCTAATATTTTTCCCATTCAACCAACCATCTGCTCATAAACTGCTTCATCTTATTGGCCCTCTTCAAATGCCATAGATTCTCAATCTTCTCAGGAGGCTTCGTGAATTCCTCTTCGACCTCCCTGAACTTCCATGCCAGATTCTCCTTGAACCAATCGGCATAATCTGTAACCAGAAGAATTCATGTTTCGCACTCTGGATAAGATGGAACAACTATTCATAGAAACAGTGAAAGAGACTGAACGAGGAGAAATTTTTTTGATGATCATGATGGTTTTTTGGACTAGTGTTTTCCACCAAATGAGATAAATCAATACATCGTCTAAAAGTACTCACCCTGCTTCCTTCCGTCCTTCACTTTATTCTCACTGTCCAATTCCTTCAATTCAGGGATGAGCTTGGAGAGGAAGTCCGATTCCATCTCATAGAGGATGGGCAACTTCGACAGAGGTTTGTCCGTCTCCTCAACCACTTCGAAGAGTCTACAAAAGAACGATCGATATGACTACCGTACTCCTCCCTTACCTCTCATTGGTATCCACAGCGATACTCTTCGTGAGCTTGGCCTCCGAGTGCAGCTTAGCGAACTCTTCTTGCAATCTACAAATTGCTTTATTTATGTTTGTTTACATTATCAAACGTTTCAATAATCACAAATCAGATCTTCACACTTGCATCAGATGAACAAGAACCATTGTAACCATTAACCACCGGGTGCATTCCTCACCTATAGGGCATGACAGCCTCATTGGCGCAGATCTCATCGAAGATGGAGAGGATCATTCGACCGTCCCACAGATCACCCAGAGAGAATTTCACTGTCTGAAAATGTTCGATCTGAACTCATTCATCCGAAACACCACTGTACCTTGTAGTCAATCTTCTCGAGTACAGTAACAGCTGTAGTCAGGAGTAATCGTCGATCTCTGATCACATCCAATCCTCGTTTACCGTCCGTGCGAGAGGGCAGGTACGTCCTGAGGGGGAGGAAATAATCAATATCGATTAATGGGAGATACGGTACCTCTTGGATCCAAGCTTGGTGCACACAAGAGAGGAGAGGAGAACTGCGCAGCAGAGGGCATCAAAGTGGTCAGACTTCTGCACTGCCGTCTCGCTGGAAAGGAACAACGTAAAGTAAGATAGAGTGAAACAGGAATCGTCCGGGAAAGAATTGGTTCTCGTACCCATTCTTCGGTGGCGCACTCGTCTCTGCAATGATTCGTGTCCACAATTGAGCAGGAGTAGAGATGGAAGAGGCATCGATCGACGGATTGGTTGCATTACGGAGCTGGTCTGCTGAAAATGATTGGAGTTAATTGACGATCTATCGGATCATGCTGTTCGAACTGTATCAAGAAGAAACGGTGCAACGAGAAAACAACAAGCTAGATTGCCCTTTCCAAAGAGATATTGTCAAATTTTGAGTATTTCGCCGTCATATTTCCCCTCACTCACACGAGCAATCCCAATGGGCGGCGCAGAAGCTCTCCCAATTGTGCATCACCATCAACTTAGGATTGACGAAGAAGGCAGTCACGTCCGAGAAATTGACCTGACGGGAGATAACGGTATTCAAAACTGAGATACGTCCAGGATCATAGTTTCAGGTCATCTTCATCTGCTCACCTTGATCTCGTAGAGGGGCACGATGGGTACCTTCTGACTGAGTGCGTGCAGCACGATCGTCTCCAGCTGAACAGGAGAATATTTTAGTTAACTCAGTCAAACACAGTGAGATAGTATGAGAAAATTAGTGATGAAGACCTACCTGGGGCGACATGTTGATCTCCTCGTTGCCAGAAACCTCGACTGAGACGTTGTCAGTGGAGATCATCTAGAGAATTTCGATTAGAAACACTCTTGTAAACGATTGTGGCTATTATTTTGAACAATAATCACATCACAGACGTCACAAAAAATACATTTATTCACCATGAACGAGGGAGTGATCTGCTTGAGGAATGCAGTCCATCTCTGATCGAGAGGAGAATGGAAATATTCGATATCCTTCCCGTATGGTCCACTCTGGATATGAGATATGGCAGAGCATCGAACGAATGACAGAGTTGTATCACGAGAGAAGTGTGTCCTGAACGGAATAACGATTGGACGAGGAGATACTGTAGTTGACAAACCCTAGATCAGTGAAAACAACCAGCTTGAATCGGCCTCCCATCAGTGTAAACTGGTTGAGGAACCGATCGATCTGCAAGTAGCAAGTCAGTTCCTGATAGTCGGATTCATTACCGTACCTGGGCAGAAAGAACGAGCGACTGTCCAGCGAGTGTCCAGTCATGATACTTGTGCTCGATGCACTCAATGATGAGCGAATCGAGAGAGATCACAAAAATCTCGGTATCGGCAAATTCCGATATGATGTTACGCTGTTCGACGTAGAATTGAACGATCATCTGAAGGAGAGAACGTCAATCAATCAATAATGAAGTGTAGGTGTTTGACACTCATTCAGCATCCGGATGGTCATTACTTATCATTGATGAACATGGAGAGTGTTAGAAGGGCAGCAACTTCAACACTTTTGGAACCATTCCCGAAATGCTGAACGGGTGTCAATAGTTCTAATGTGAAATGTGCAGAGAACATAAAGCGGAGCAGACCTTCTTCAGATTCGGCAAGCACCGTCCTGGTGAACCAGCGGAGGGCTACACAACACACATTAGTGAGGCATACGAAGCAATAAAGCAGTGAACTAACATGCAGTGAACTAACATGCAAGAAGAGAAGAGGATTCAATGCCTACCTTCTTCATATTAGCGGTCGCATCAAAATCGAGGACGATAACCTCTCCTTCGTGCGATTCGAAGTCTTCCGAGTCATTCGACCCAACCGACATACTGTCGTCCGAGTCATCCTGAATCCAAATACGTTAATTGTAATCAAAATATGTGCAGGGACGTAAGAAAAAGAAAGTAAAAGTAAACAAACCTGTCCGTTGTTTTCGCTGCCTTCTATGGGATTCTCGAGTATCTCGACACCCGCCTTCTCCAAACTCTTAGCAATCGATGGATTACGAGAACGAGCGATGATCACTGGCTTGTCCACGATATCCACATTATCATCCTCAGAGTCTAAATCCGATACATTGAGAGAAAGATCCAGAAATAGATCAACGAACCTGTGTCGTCCCAGTTTCCTGACATTTTCGTTGAGAATGAGATCTGAAATAGTGGTTGGGTTATAGAGCACAGTTCAGAGCATCCGTGGGAACAAAAATAAGCGGAAAATAGGATTAAATCACTGCGAAATCCGAGTTCGAATAAAAAATGAAATACACAACGAAAAAAAAATGAAATACACAACGACTACGGTAGTTTTGAAGTATTTTCATGCTCATGAAATGACTTTATTTAAAAAAATCGAAATTGTTGATGAAATGTCAGACGGCGCATAATCAAATAGTGATGAATTTACCCCCTTATCTTCGGGAGAAAAAGCGCCATTAATCAGAAAAGTTTAGTCACTACACCCAATTCGATCAGAGCATGGTCGATTCGACTCACTTTCGCTCTTTCTCTGTGTCTCTCACACCGCAAGCACGATAATCTGTGTCGACTCTGTTTCTCTTCGATGAACGGAAGAGAAGAAAGGAGAAGGAAATCATCGGGAGGATAGAGATGGCTTTGATAAGGTAGATCCATCTGTCTCAATCCCCTCTGATCCGTGTCATTCTCTCAGAATGAATGCTCAATGGCTTCTTCATCTCCTTGTCCTTCTCTTTGGAATGAGTGCATGGCTGAGTATCAACTCCATCTACGTCCAACTTCCCATCCTTTCCCTATCGGTCTCTCAACTTTCACTTATCAGTCCGACGTTATCAGTTCAATCCTCCTTGTCATAGGCACCCGAATCATGGAACCTCGCCTCTTACATTGTCGTCATCATTCAAATCTCATGCATATTTCCCTTCATCTACAGCATAGTGCGAAATTGGAAAAGAGAGATCGTGCGTGACATACAGTAATCCCATACCGTAATCCACTTTTGTAGACCGACAGAATCGAAAGCGTTCTGATAGTTTTCTTGCTGATTCTGGACATTGTCGGGCTGTTGTTATCTACTTTCACTTATTCGATTCAGACAACGATAGGGAGTAGCCAAGTAAGATATTGCTAGTGTCTGATCTTTGATCTTTGATCTACTCTTCAGCATTCCCTATGGCTCTTCATCTCGATTCTCATTCTCTGCATTCCCTGCACGATGGCTGATGTTCTCTTCATGCCTCTCATAGGTACTGAATACACATCTACCGTAACCTAAGGAGTACTGTAGGTCGACTGGGATCTCCCTCGTTCATCACCACTTTCTACGTAGGGATGGGAGTAGGCGCACTGATCCCATCAGCACTGTCCTTCGCTCAAGGTACACTGTCATATATTATACTGTATTCAATTATCGATTGCAGCAGTGAATGGATCATCCTGGAATTTCTCTTATTCGATCTTTATCTACATAATCTGTGTTTTAGTTCTAATCTCTCTTGCCGGTGAGATTACACAACACCTTTGGTTTAGCCGAAGATCTGATTTCCAGCGTACTTTGGAATTCTTTACATCGAAAGGCGGGCAATTAGTCGTGAAGAGAAAACATCAAACAATCAGCCAAATGAACTTACACATGTGGTTTCTTCACCTTTTCCACTTGAAACAACTCTTATTTCCCAGGAAGCATCAACTCTTCAATCGATAATCCTTCCGATTACCGTATCTCTCGTTGCATCTTCCTTCCAGAACGCCGTGATCCCTGCAATTCTACCGTATGCTACGCAGCCCTTCGATTCTAATGTAACCTCTTTCGGTCAAAATTGATCTTTGATCTCCGATTTCAGATCTATTCACTAAGTACGAATCTGTTCGTTCTGACGAATCCAATCTTCTGTTTCATTCAACATTTCTTCTCCTTTTCATCAACTCTTCGTCTCTCTTTATTATCTCTCGTAGCAGCACTTCCCACTCTCTTTCTTCTTCTTCTCTCTGTTGTTCCATTATCCATTCCTGCAGCTTTTCTTCCGGTACCTCTTCCTACCGTACTCCCCCTAATCCTACCGTATCTCAGATCTCATCAGCCCTCTCTGCGGGTCTTCTCTCACTTCTTCGTACAGCCGCAGCATCAAGACTTGCCCACTCACCCCACCCTAAAGCTTTGTTTTACTGTGGATTCGCCACCCAGGTTTGACCTACCATATCACTACCGTAATCCTTCCATTTTCAGTTTGGAAGTTTCGTCGGGGCGATTACCGTATTCCTTCTTGCTAATCTTCTTCACATCTTCATTTCATCATAATTGATTCTCGATAAATCATTTCTCCCATCATTCGTAGTATTTCTTCTTGTGATTGTTGGCCGATGAATCATTTCGGCCTTCCAATCACTCAGCTCAATCCTACTTCCAAACGAGAAATCGATGATCATATCATGAAAACTCAACAAGAACTCGATCAAGTTTGTGTCTACCGTATTCTGGTACCTACCGTAATTGCCAGTTAACGATTGCCCCTCAGGTCATGCGAATCATGAGAAGCAACCTAGAGAAACTGTCGGAGCGAGGAGAGAAATTGGAAGAGTTGACGATCAGAGCGGGTAGGGGTACTGTAGGTACAATATCTCAGAGAACATTTTGCAGATGCTCTTCAGGAGAGCACGAATCAGTTCGGAAAGACGTCACATACCGTAACCTGTTCATCTACCGTAATCCGAATGAAATAAATCAGTTGTAGATCGTTCGAAAGTACCGTCGTCGTCCGTGCTTCTTCTACTTCTACGTCACCCTGTCCATTCTCATGATTCTCGTCGTCATCTACTGTGATCTACCAACATCACTTCACTCTTTCAATCGATAATTCAGATCTCTTTTTCTTCCTGACTTCGAAGAACGAAGTCGATTGAATGAAAACGAACACAATGAACCCATCAACAATGATAAATGGGATTTTTATGATAAAACAGTCGCGAGCTTACACGAACTTTAATTGCAGTCTCAAAATATTTTTAATTACAAAATTTTAATGAGTTGCGTTTTTTTTTGCCCTCGAAAGTTGAATAGAATTCATTGCTCTTCAATTTGATAATCGAGAAGAGAAAATGAAAGTGACCTCGCTCAAACTACCGTAGTCACCGAAGCTTAGCCAGAGGGAATTTGACGGTCATCGATAGCCGTCACTTGCATTTCTTTTGAATTCATCACACGTGTTGCCCGATTCGTTGTCTCTTTCTGCTCTATTTTATTGCAATTCTTTTGATTTTCAGATGCAGAATATGGACTACAACATGGGTATGCCTCGTCAGTCGATGGGCAGCCACCACACGTACACCTACCAGCAGTCACAGCCAATTCAAGTTTGTTTACTCTTATTTTATTAGTTTCTGATCACATTCATTCCCAGATTCGCGATCCGACTCCTCTAATCTGCAATGAGGTTCTCGATCGATCATCGCCCGAACTCTGGCCTGAAGCCGTTCCCGGTCTCGTTGAGAAGAACCGCGATAATGGAGTGAGTTCATTGTGTGTTCATTCTTAGAGTACAGTTAGAGTGCGAGGAAGGGCATCGACCTTGCCCATTCTAATCGACCAGTCCATTCTCAATGTTCCCTCTTCTCAGCTGCAACTCAGCACTCCTCGCCCGCACAAGTTTAAGACTGAAATGGACCAGGACGATGTGAGACTCGTCAATGGTGAGTTAATCTTTTTGCAGTCATCTAGGTCTGATTCTGAGATACTATTGTTTTGCTGACTTCATATCTATGTGCATGTCACAACAATACTTTTACAATGGTATCATTAGAGAGACCGCTAAGACACTGAAACGGAGTTTGGTTAGGGATTTGGACATATTTATACAATTACTGTATTTTTTTCTTAGGAAGCGCAGTATTCAAATGGATAAATTTCAGACCTCGGTAGACTCTCAGCGGATCAATTGATGGAGTACGTGAAGAACCTGCAGAACAACGCATTCATCCTCGGAGTCGAAGAGAGTTAGTTGTTCTTCTTCCTTTTTTTACCTAGAATGATCTCTGATTGGCATTTATATTCACTGGCATCCATTTCGATCGTTTTTCTCATCAATCGATCTACGTGAATTCAAACATGTTCCTTTTCAGAAAAGCAGTTCGCAAAGGGCAAATTCCTGAAGATCTTCGAAAAGCGTTCAGAAGACGTCTATTCTTAATCTACGCAATCAACTTTCATTCCCATTCCACTTTCTCATGTTGTAAATACGCGCCGATAAATATTTCATGCTTTATACCAATGTGTTGTCACTGAAATCGGTTAATTTCCGAAATTTACCACGAATTTTGACTTATTTGTATACGGGGATTTTAAATAAATTGATCAGATCCATGAAGACTCTCCTCGTGTTTGTCTCCCTTCTCATTCCCATCTCGTCAGTGAACGATGGAGGATGGATCACTGATGACAGTAAGCAATCTACCGTATTCTGATCGATATCGATCCGACTACCGTTCATCAGTTCAGTTCTCGATTGCAGAAGATATCGTGAGTGAGGAGGGGCCGTGCAATATCGCGAGGCACGACGGAGAGGGACTCACCCAGGAGGAGTTTCTGGAGAGGTACGGTAGGGGGATTACTGTATTACTGTAGTCCATCTTACAGATATGCCTTCACTCAGCCTGTCATCATCTACAACATCAAGAACGAGCAGTTTAGTGAGCTGACTGAAAGGTTCTTTATTTAATTTTTGATTATTGCACTACGCTCGATTCTCACATTGGTTCTCAAAAAAAAAATTGTTCGATTTTGTATGATTCTGAAACCGTAATGTACTGGTGAAATATTGAAAGATCTCTTAATGCTCTTTCACATCCTCCTTCAATGTGATTGTGATTTCTCATTTTGCAGATCCCGTATGCTATCCGATTGGGGTGACGAGAAAGTGGTACTCAATTCGGCCAACACTTACTCGTACACGAGAGTTCCTTCCACCTTCGGAGAGTATCTAAGGACACAACTAAAACCACAAAGTTAGTTCTACTTTCTTTTCTCACGAGGTTAACGAATTGTTGGTTATCGACTATGATCCTTTCTACCATTGTTCACTAGTGCGAATGCGGGTAGATCATGATATTCTGTAACGCAAGAATCGCAGGAATACACTTTTAAAAATGAAAACTTTATTTTCTACTTCCCGGTGTCAAAACGAATATTATTATTCCCTTTCGAGAATGAAATAAGTTCTTATGAGTCTGAACGACAGTCTCAACGGCGAAAATGTGAATGTTCCTCAATTATCTCCTCTCCTTTTCAGACATGGACACTCTGGGTAACGAGACCCTCTATCTGTTCGGCGATATCGATCCGACGACATGGGATCCCCTTCTCTCTTCCTACTCTCAACCAGCATGGAAACTGCCCCTACACGAACCTGCCCTTTCATTCGGCATTGCTGGAGCGGGTGAGTCAAGTATTACTATTTTTTATCAACAGAGGACAGGTTTCATTGTTAACGGATAGTAATGCCTGATGATGTAGCATCTGCAAAACATTAGTTTTCCTAGGTAGAAAATTGTTTCGTTCGGCATTGGTGGAGCGGGCGAGTGATATTATTTGTGTTTACCAGCAAAAACCTCATCTTATTGCTAACGGGTAGTAAAGACTGATGATATAGTACTTATGAAGCATTATTTTTATAGGTTCAAATTGGTTTGTTAGAGAGACTTCACGAGATTGTTCGACCACGTAAATTGAGAATGATGAACTATCGGTGAAACCTGTGCTTGCCGGGGGAAATTGGTGTTCTTAGTTTCATTCAAATCATTCTAGGAACGGGAGTGCCCTTCCACTTCCACGGGCCGGGATTCGCAGAGATCGTCCATGGAGCAAAGAGATGGTTCCTTTATCCATATGAGGAGAGACCCGAATTCGATCCGGATAGGACAACTCTTGAATGGTTAGTTGTTTTTAATATGAATCGTTCGCTGAATTGATTCATGAGTGTATCAAGGGTAAACTTTGGGTGACGAAGCATGAACACACCTGGTGTGAGACTTATATTGTGAAAGGACAACAGTTAAATTTCAAACTGAGTTACGATAATCATAGATGCTATTGAAGGTATCTAAAGGACTATCCTAATCTGCCCGAAGAGAAGAAACCACTGGAGTGTCTCATGCAGAAAGGTATCGTACTATTGATCACATGAGAATACTGTAGTCTGGAGTTCTATTGATTTATCGATTTTAGGTGAGGTGATCTACTTCCCTGACAAGTGGTGGCACGCTACTCTGAATACGAGAACTTCGGTCTTCATTAGTACCTTCCTCAGTCCCGTCCCATTCGCCAAAGAGGAATTATAAGATGAATTTGCATGAGATATGTATGAATTGAATGATATCTAGCTTCAATTGTATTTATCTACTAATAATAATACGAATTAATTGTTACATGAAATTGTGTTTTAGCTCTGTGATTGAATCTAATGAGTTTTCGCCTATCAATTGCTTCTCAGCAACGTTTTACGGTTATGTTTGGTTGTTCAATTTCTCAATTCTGGTCATTTATAAATGAATTGTTTCCAAAGTTTACCTTCAATTGAATCTCAATGGTTATCAATCCGAGAACTTATCTGAATGTTTTTGTTATAGAAAAAAGATCCACAAACATATTGCCTTCTCTTAGTCGCAATTTATTTTGACGCAGCACTGAAACGCGAGACCTCCTGTTCTCTCGATTGTGTTCTAGTCCAACGGAGGCGAGAGAGGGAAGAACGGGAGAGAGTCTACATCGATTCCCTCATCTTTCTTTCTCTACTCTCCCTCAGTCCACTTGCCAGTAGTCACTCACTTTTTGCACTAGAATTTCATTTTTCCCGTCGTCGTCTTTGATTGTTTTTCGCCTCGGAATCGTGTTTGGTATGATATACGAAAGTTGATCTTTGATCTCTGCTTCACAATGCGTCGTCGTGGAGTGGGAGTGGGAGCGATGCAGAATAAGCAACAACTGCAGGTTAGTGAAATTTTATCGATTACCGATTCAGAGTAATTTAGATCGTAGTTGCAATTCATTTTCCCAGGTTAATTGATTATATAGTTCCTGGTAAATGAGGGAAGGATGAAATTCAATTTTCACACGAACAGTTGACTTCAAACGATTGAAAGTTGCAAGTTAAAACCGTTATCATCTGAATAATTTGTTTTGCGCATGTAGTCCGCTGTTTATTATCGAATGACTACTTCTGAACGGTTGAATCAATGGTAAATCTCCAATCTCGCAGGCCAAATTCACTGCGAAGGGCAACGAATTGGCGGGTGAGCAGCTTCGATTGTTCTCCCAGCAGTTGGATGCATTCACTGGTGAGTCAGGGAAGCTGTTAAAGGAGATATTGTGTAATAATAGATAAAATTGGATAAATTTAGAGAGAGCGTGGGAAGTTGTGGTTCCAAGTTCTTTTACTATTTGTGAACTAGGCAGATCGTGGTTTCGCCTATGATACTTACTTTGAATATTTTTTGTTGCGAGTAATAAGAACTGAATGACTTTGTATAGCCCATAATGACAAGCTGCATTACTCCGTTGGAGTATAACGGGGAGATCGATAATCGAAAAGCCTACTGTAACCTCACCATAATCTCCGTTTTCAGTTCGTCTGGAGGATTTCGCCCACAAACATCGTGATGAGATCAAGAAGAATTCTCAGTTTCGTCGTCACTTCCAAGAGATGTGCTCGAGTGTAGGAGTCGATCCATTGGCATGTGAGTTGAGATTGTGTTGATCATGGCCCATTCTAATTGAGTAAGGTGTTCCACGAAGCGAGTATACAATAGGACTGAAACATGGAAGTAATGGGCAAAGATAAATATGATATTTTTTTTGGAATTTTGGCAAGGAATTGTCACATCATCAACAAATTGTTCGTCTGAATGACTTTAGCATCGAGTGAAACTCAGATGTAGCGTGGCCAATAAATTCCTTGCAGCGGGAAAGGGATTCTGGGCGGAAAAGCTGGGCATGGGCGACTTTTACTATGAATTGGCAGTGCAGATTGTCGAGGTTTGATCTTTGATCTCTGTTTCCTGATATTTGTGATTTTCTTGATTAATCATTGATCTCTAATATTCACCTCTAGGTGTGTCTCTCCACCAATCACATCAACGGTGGAATCATGACAGTGGAGGAATTGAGGACGAGATTGTTGAGATCGAGAAGTAGAACGAGGAAGGAGACCATTACGGCGTCAGTTTACATGAGAAGAGGGTTGTTATGACAATTAGCGATGATAATGACATGAATTTCTGCAAAATGTCTAAATTGATGTTCATGGTGGATCGCTGTTCCAGTGGTGATACTTAGTGGCGAATAATTTCGTTGCTCGATCGGCGCGGGATTGACATTTCAAAAGCTCTATCAATAACCTCAATGTTGTTGTTTTTATTTATTTCCGAATATAGTCATTTCGTGGTCTTAAATAAAAAAAAGATACTTGGTAGGAAGGGATAAATGTGGCTCGATCGAGAGAACACTTATCGCAAAATAATCTGTTCATTGCATCTATTGCATCAGTGGTCGAAAAGTCAAGTCAACTGTATTTTGCCGTCGGGCACCTAGGCCTATATTTTCGGATGTTTTCGGGCACATAGACCTAAAAATGACCAAAAAATGCTTGCACACTTGGTTGGAACACTTAAAACTTTTTTTTCTTAAAACCTTTTTTCGTTTCGGGCACCTAGATGGAAATTTTGCCCGACTTCGTCGGGCACCTCATGTTGATGTTGACATGCTTTTCGACCACTGTATTGCATGCTATAGGTTGATTGAGGTTCCCCTGTAGATAATGATGGGAGCATTACTTTGTTTTCTTCAATGGTTAGTAAAAGGAATATTCTATTAATTATTTTAGAAAAAAAATGTTCCCATTCATTTCCTCATTGCAGTGACGACGTGCTTCGTGCAGTTGAGAAGCTGAAGGTGCTTGGGAATGGATTCGAATTGATTCCCCTTGGAGGAGGACGATTCCTCGTCCAGAGTGTACCCGGAGAATTGAGTGAGTCACAATTATGATGGATGCTGGTGATTCTTGGTTTCGTGATCGCTATGTGCGGATGGGTTGAGCTGATTGTTCGTTGTGAACGCTATGGATCGAATATATTAATACTTAATAGACAATTAGATTCTCAGTTTCACGTGTTTCATGAAGGTGAAACCTTTAATGAAACACTGATAATGATTCCATGGCTTCCTAACTAAAATAACTCACTTTTTCTGTCAGGCATGGATCACTCTCGTGTGCTCCAACTGGCAGAGGATGCAGCATACGTGACCAAGGAACTCATCATCGATAGACTACGGTAGGCTAATATCGATTGGCAGAATTACCGTAATCCTTGATTTTCCAGCTGGGACGACGCACGCGCTCAATCGGTCCTTGATCATCTCGTCAAGGAAGGACTCGCATGGGTCGATAACCAGCCAACGGATACGGTTCAGGTACGGTCGATCACGATTAGAAGTGATTGAGAACTGATTTTATTCATGTATTGAGTACGGTATTTCAGTACTGGGTGCCATCTCTCTTCCTCCAGCAGTATTGTCACAGTAGCAGTTCCACTTCAGTCAGTGACTCACTCCATTCAACGGCGTATTAATCAACTCATTTATCGATTGATTCTAGCCCCCTCCTTGTCTGGATACGGTATCTTCCACCAATGTTTCATTAGTCCCGACTCCATTATAGCTAAAGACTATGTAAAAATTGATTGTAAGAACTTGTAAATAGATAAAAGTTTATCTGACATCACATAATTCGCAGATCTCAAGTTTGTCGATTACACTACGGAGTGGTGTTATATTTTGTCGAGCATTGATTCATTATCCATCTAATTTTGAGCATCGACTTAATTTGAATGGAACGATATAATTTAATTTTCCCCCTCCCCTCCCCTCCCTCCCTTCTCTTGTCATTTCTACTCCCTTCTCCCTTCGCGATCGGCCCATGTCCACAACTCCTCGTCAGTATCTACCCTACTCCTTGATCTTTGATCTTTCCCTCTTCAGACAGGGAAAGCGATGGGAGCCCTCACCACACGGATCGGCACAAGTCCACCACACCCCGTCAGTTTGATCTTTAATCTTTGACGTCCTCTGATCTTTGATCTTTAGATAAGGAAAGAGACGGAGTGCACGTAAAGGAGCTTGGACGGGACTTTCTCAAGCTCTTCAAGCGAAAGAAGAAGAATGTTCCTCCCTCTCCTCATCTTCCTCTTCATTCGCCCCATTCGCCCGCTCCATCCAGTGACACGCAGGTTACGGTATCTTCCCTATCGACAACTGACTGGGAAAGGGTCGATACCGTAATCGACGGTTGATTGCAGAGAGAGGATGCATCTGATCCCGTCTCGGTTGCCATTCAACATCTTCCGGCCACTTCTCCATCTCATTCGGAGGTACGGTAACATCTTAATCGATACCGTATCCCTACCGAACAGCTTGATCTTTGATCTTTATCAGGTCACTCAGCATTCGGCCGACACGAGAAGCGCACTGCACGTGGCCACTTCCGTAATCGTCAATCGATAATTCTACCGTAACCCATCGTATTCCAGGCCACATCAATGAGTGAAATCACATCGACGGGCGCAACTTCGGGCGAGTCGGTCGATCACGATAATTCCGTTGAGGATAATAAGAAGAAAGCAGTACGGTGAGGGGGATTACGGTAGATAGATCGATTGGGATCATTTCAGAGAGGAGCGACGCGCCTTCTACCGCTCTCAAGGGTACGGTAATCGGAGAAGGAGGGATACGGTAGATGGAGGTTATCGATTGCAGTATCCACATTGTTGCGGATGAGGATGATACGACGGACCTCGAAGAGTCTCATTGTCCCTATCGGTGAGGATTACGGTAGAATACGGTAATCGATTGATGCTTTATCAGGGTTGATCGTCGCTTGATCGATCGACTTCAGTGGAAGGACGGCGTCACTCCCGTCGAGTTCGGAGTACTGTAACCACCATGGTTCCATCGATAACTGATTGTTTTTAGAAACTGCGCAAGCCTCGATTCGTAAAGCGGCGAGAGGATAAGGACGGGGAGGTACGGTAGTCTACTGTATCCTCCTATCGATCGATTATTCAGAAGTTGAAGCAGCCAGTTCTCATGGATGCAATTCCCCTGGCAACATCAAGGAAGAGATCAAGGGAGAGAATTGGATCAAAGGAGGATTTGAAGGTATCCAAAGCTGATCTTTGATCCTTCTAATCATGATCTTTGATCTCAGGATGCTATTTCACCAATGCAGTCTCCAATGACCGCCACTTCTATTGAAAATTCAAGAAAGAAAAATGATAAGAAGAAGAAGGACGATGTAAATCCGCCCATTTTGATCTTTGATCTCTGAATTTCTCAGGAAGGAATGCCCAAGGAAGCGATACCAATGGCGGTTTCAAGGAAAAGGAGCAAAGAAGAGAAGAAAGAGGAACTGAAGGTTGATTCCACCCCTATTGATCTTTGATCTTTGATCTATTCAGGATGCTCTTCCTCTTGAAGATAAGAAGAAGAGTAAAGAGGATAAGAAGAAGGACGAGGTTGAATGATCTTTGATCTTTAATCTGTTATTGCCTTTTCAGGAAGATCCGATGTCTCGTCGTAAGAAGAATAGCAGAAATAATGGAAGTGCAGAGGTGATTGAAGATGAAAGTGATCAAGAGAAAAGAAGAAGAAGAAAAGGAGATGAGGGAATGAAGGATGGACTACCTGTTGAGGTATACGGTACATTGATCTTTGATCTTATCAATTCTTGTTGAGGTTCGAGGAGGGGCAAGAAAGAAGGAAAGTGATGGTGATCGAAAGAAAGAGGAAAAGGCAAAGGAAGAAAAGAAGAAGGAAGAGAAAAGTGGAGGATGTGATGAAGGAAAGAAGAAAGAAGCTAAGAAAGGAGAGAAAGATGAAGAGAAGAAAGAGGAAAGAAAGGATAAACGAATGGAAGAGAAGAAGGATGAAAATGGAGAGATGAAGGGAGAAAGAGAATTGAGAGAAGCGAGAAGAAAGGAAGAGGAAAAGATTGGAGATAAGGACAAGGAAGGTATACTGTATCCCTGATTACGGTAGTCAATCGATATTGATCAGAGCCCAAATCGGACGATCGACTAGCCGTGGTTCCCTACGAGAAATGGCCCGTTCCTTCGATAGTGGAGACGATCGATGGATACACGGGATACCGTATGCTACCGTAGTCTCCGACTACAGTATTCTTTCCGTTTAGGAGTCCTCACTGCCGGCTACAAGACTGCCTACTTTGGCTACGTGTGCATGCGTAAGTCGAACACTCTCCATTTCGCATGATCTCTCGTCTTCTCTGACCGACGAGAGATCATGTGGAATAAGGAGAGTCTTACCGTATCCTCCCTCTGACCTACCGTATTCCAGATGTATCGTACTCCTTCGTTGCTCATCTCTTCTCATTCGACTTCAATCGATCCGTTCCTCCTTCGATCTCACAGGTGATTCACCATCTTTCTTACCCGGCTAAATTAGGTTTCACAGAAACTACTAACCCCCACGGAAAAGTCGAAGCCGGAAAAGAGAGATGGTGAGAGATTAAGAGGATGGGCAGAGATCAAAGATCAATCTTGGTTCAGAGAGTAAATCTCCGATCCAATCGACAACCCCTCAATCGGCCACTCCCCGATCTACTAAACGAATCGTCATCAAGACGCCTGTAGAATGTAACTTTAATTATTTTTTTAATTAGTTCAATATTGTAAATGTCAGACTCGAATCTTTCCGTGCACTCATCTGACTCGATCGAGGTCGCCATTTGTCATTGAGGTTATTTATTTGTATTATTTGTTTAAAAAATAGTATTTCAGATGCAGAGAAAACTGAAACGAGAGAAACGAAGAGACAAAACGTTTTTCATCGATAAATTGTGAGAAAGTCGAATTGAAAACACACAGTAACACAACTCCGACTCTATTGAGAATTGAAAGGAACGTTGTCACGAGGCATCTTTGCGGAAGTTTCTATGTCGAGTTTCCTCAAGTATCTTCTCATCTCACACATCCTCCCACTCGCTTCATCTCAAGAGTAGTTCAAAGGGGATGAACAACAAGTTGTGTTCGTTCGATGTTGACGCCTCTCTGTCGGCCTCCCTCTGATCCCCTTCTGTACTCAACGATGATGAGACATCCACTCTCTCATTATCCCATGATCTCTCTTCAATCAGTGAAGAGAAAGGCTCTTCATTGTGACAGGGTGGAAAGCATTCCTCTGCCCATCGCCCTCCCTCCTCCCCCCTCAAACAGTTCTTTCTCAAAGTAGATCCTGAGTAAACAGCAAAGGAGGTTTTGATACCCAAGTCGATCCCGAGAATAGAAAGAAAGAGAGACGAAGGTTGATTGATCAACGAATTATGACGAAATCTCATCGAAGCATCGGAGATTGATGTGGAAACTTTGTAGTGCAGTTGTGATTCTCCTTCGAGCTGCAGACTTAGTCAGCATTGATGCTTACATTGAAGAACTTGGAATGTCATGATGAAGTACCCATCTCTTCAATCCTAGTATTCGCTCGCCGGTTAAAGAAGGCGTCCCACGAATCGAGCGGGCGACTATGCAAAGTGAGGAGTGAGAGTTCGCGCTCTTCTCATTTCGCACGCTCTCTCGCTCGTTGCCTGCGCGCGCAATGTCATTTGGAACGCAGCCAAGTGCTCATATCTCAGTTCAAATGAAGATTGAAAACAAGGGAGTTTCGAAAGTGTTATCGGGTAGCCACGGCCCACCATCTCACATCGAGAACTCAGTTAGTCAGACATTCGTGGGACGCCTCCTTTAAAGTAAAGATACCCTACCCCTTTCCACGAAAATTTCACCCCTCAAATGTAGTTCTTCTACCTTGGATTGTCCAGCGATACCTTCTCTTCCTGCGTGGTTCCGTGTTGCCATCGGGGGAAGGGACCACTTGAGTTCCATCTATGGAGAGATTGACGAATGATTGAGAGAAAGAAGTGAAGTGAGAAGAGAGAGGTCATCAAACAACCCAAATGTACTCGCAAATTTTGAGGACGAATATTCCGTATACCTTGAAAATGAGTCGATATAAAGAGAAGGCGATCGAAATAATAAATCTCTTCACGTTGTGTGGGATGAAGAGATTCTTCATAATAAGGACCAGATCATGAACATCGACTTTCAGGTAGTGCCATCAGCTTTCCCTCACAATCACTTACGCAATCAGTCATTCGCAGACAACAACAGTCTATTTTCTGTTTCACTTATTCGATCAATGTCTTACCCTCTTTATTCTTCACACTCCCTCGCCCACTCTGATTTACCTCAAAACACAACTTTCGCTGTTGCAGCTGACAAATAGGAACATAATCCGATACAAGTAGGAAAACTACAGAAAGCAGAAGAGAACCTCCTGATTCTGCACATGATTAGCGTTACAAATGTGTGCGAAACTAATCATCTCCTGCGCACTCTCAAAACCATTTCCCGTGACTGTACTGAAAAGACAACAAACTGTACTGAAATGCAAGTCTACGGAATGCAGAAGAGATGACTCAAGAAAGAAATGGATTCAAAGGATCTTCAAACCACCAAAAACACTTGAAGTTCTTGCATCAAACAGATCAATTTCGATGATATTTGATCGTGAGACAAAAGCGCTCCCTTTCCATTCTTCAACTCCAGTAATAATCATCTCCCTTTCTATTTGTATTTGTTATGTGAGATAGCATCTCCACGATGCTTCCCCTCCTCCTCATTCCCCTTCTCTCTCTCTCTCTCTCTCTCTTCTGGGGCGGAGTATCCTCCAACTCTTCCCATATAAAAGGAATGAGCTTCTTCCTCTGCCATTCGTCTTCCTACCTTCACTCTCCGCCCCCTCCAATCATGCAACTGTAAGTACCTCCTTCCATCTGGTTATTCACTGCCTCTAGGGATTCTGGATAGGGTGAATTACCCTGGACAAGCTATTTTCTTCTACTAGGCTGCAGAGTCTTCATTGATAAGAAAACCAGAATGATCGGATGCATTATATTAGCTGATCTTCATCTATAGTCACTTGAATAACAATCTTCTCAAACGTGGAATAATTTCTGATTTCCTTCCTTTCAGACTCATTCTCACATCACTGGCTACGCTGGCCGCTGCTCAATACAGTAAGTCATTCTACCGTACCCCTGCATCCAACTCACTACCGTAACCCATGGCATGTCTTCCCCTTCTAACTCCTAACCTCCCACTGCAGATCTAACCTCATCCCGTTCGGTGCCCGGTCCCTTGCCATCCTTCATGGGTGATCGATTCACTGATCCCGTCCGTCTCTCCTCAACTCAATCAATAAATCGATCCACTGACCATCCTACCGTACTCCCTCCGGGTCTCCGTCTAGCCCGTCCCTCCCTTTCATCCCGTAGTGCTACCGTACCTCAATCAACCTCTACCGTATCTGCTCCCTCCTATCGATCAGTTCATCTCCCTCCAACTGATCCTCTAGTCTCTCGTTTCTCTTCCCTTCCTCCCTCCACTCCTCCCCCAGTCGAAGCCCTTCGACAATTGACCCATGCAGCCTACGATTTCATCCTATCCCGTTTGAATGAGCTGGCTCCCGAAGCGAACTTGCGAGATACGGTAGCCGAGCGATCGATAATCGCTCCTTCTTCTGTTTCGGATGACGTCGTCGTTGAGATGCCATCGAAGGAGCAGAAGACGTCTGTTGAGAGGTCAACAGACTCGGCTCGACGGGAATATCCAGTGATTGTCGATGGAGGAAAGGGAGAAGCATATCTAAGGAATGAGGATACGATCGTCACTGAGGCAGAAAGGGCCAGAGCTGCTGCTGTTGATGCGTTCTTTCGATCTCTCCCCGTTGAACCATTGAGGGGATTCATCCCTGTGTGATCTATCTCTTTGCCCACCCACTAACGTTGTTTGTAAATACTCTCGTGTTCACTAACTTATTGAAGAATGAAGGAATGTCCGTTCGGTTCTCTCTTGTTTTCTGTTGTCTTCTCACTCTCTCAAGAGAGAGAAGAGATGAGTAGTCAAGAACAAACACATACTGAGCATTCATGAACTAAACACTGAACTTCCTTCCGCCCCCTCTCCTCGAGTGTCGCTTGCATACCGTAACCCAACCGTATCCCATGCTCTAACCACTCTGCTTCAACCTGCTTCATTGCAGGTTCTTCCCCATCTCCCTCCGCTTCTTCTCCCTCCCCCTCACAGATTGCCCGTGACCCATCAGCTGCTGCTGGTTCCTCATCCTCTTCGGTACCCGGATACCTCCCTGACTACCAGGGTGATCGATTCACGGATCCGGGCAGAATTGCCGAGACGAAGGCCTTGAATGCTCCATTCTTCCAATCGATTGGAGGTGCTCCTCCCCCTCCTCCACTCAATCCCGCTCAACAAGGAATGAACACTGCAGGAGGAATGCCTTCTCAATCTAGTGGTACGCTTCCAACCCCTCCTCCCTCCTCTACTCCTCTCTCACCCATTAATGCCCCAGGGCGACGATTTGCTGACCCGTTCACTACACCCTCACCTACCGTAACTGCTCCTACCATGCCCATTCGTACCGTACCTACTCTTACCGTAACCGGTCCTACAGTAACCGGTTCTACCATGCCCACCCCTACCGTAACCACAACTCCATCTCGTTGTGATTGCTCTAATCTCGTGGTTCCCTCCGGCACCACTCCCGCGTCAGTAACCACCACGGTATCATCAGCTATGCCCACACTTGCTGTAATGAACACCACAACCACGCCAGCACCGCTCCCCCCTTCGACCATTGCAGGTGTAACCTCGCCTACTACGGTAGCGCCCAATGCCACTACCGTACCCGGCTAACTCACGAGTTCATTCCCTCGCTACAGTATTCTCCCTGATCTTTCTCCCCCTGATCTACCGTACACTTACACATTCGCTTCACTTCCTTCTCTTGCGTCATAACTCCCTGAAATAAAGTATTGAATGACAGCGGTGTTCGTTCAAATAACACACAAACACAATTCATAACTACTTCTTGAAAGAGAGTTCACGAGAGAGAAAGAGAGAAAGAGTACACAGTAGAGATGGGTTCATCTTTCAGCCACTCAGTACTACACTCCTTCCACACAGTACTCGTCCACGGGATACGGTACTCAGCAGCAGCAGTACGGTACTACCGGATACAACAATGGTAAGGGAGGGAAGGGGATGGGACTGGTCCTAACTGGATCTTCCTTCAGGCTATCCTTCCACCAACACGCAGTACTACAATCCCTCTTCATCATCTCAACAACAGTACTACAACAAACCTTCAACATCTCAGCAATACTACAATCCCTCATCGACCGGATATTCCAACACAGGGTACTATCAGCCCCTGTCCACTAATGCGGGGTGAGCCACTCTGGCTGACTATACTGTAGTTCTAGAGGGTACTGTAGTATATTGACTCAAATCGATTTCCATTGCAGATATGTGAATGGACAGACGACGAATAACTGCTGCAATACTCAGTACTCACAGGGTCAGACCAACTACAACAATGGATACTACGATTCATCCTCCACCAACTGCTGTTACCAGGTACTGTAGTATCCCTATCTACCGTACCCTACCGTAATCTTCTCAGGGATCTACTCAGTCGTGCTGTAACTCTATGCTGAACACGATTGGATACTCTCAGCCTTCAACCTCTCAGCAGTACTACTATCCCTCTTCATCTTCCACTTACAATCAGCAATACGGATATTCCTCCACTCAGTCTCCCTCTTACCAGCCATACGGTAGAAAGTAGACTACCGTAATCCCCATCCATTCCTACAGTATCCCTGCCCTTCCTTGTACAGTACGATCGGTCGCCAGAGTATTCATGTGTTCTTTATTTCGTCATAGCAGAAGAATCCGCAGAAAACAAATAGTCGAGATAAAGAATGCCGATGAGAATCGACTCTATTTGCTCATTCGATAACAGAAACAAAACAGACAAAGAGAAGAGAAAGAAGAAGAAGTAACTGAGATGACCCGACTGACTCAGAACTATCCTAGCTATTCGATCGATCCATCGATTGGAGGGTAGATCATTCCCTTTTCAATCCCAACGATTTCTGTTCGCGAGATAGCCAAGAGAGTCCTCGATCTGTAATTAAATAATTACTCTCATGGCTATATTCATCATGCATAGACATTTCATGGCCTAGGCATGATGAATATAGAGATTGGTGAAACGACGTTCACAGTTTCACCAATCACAGAACATGATTAATGCTCCCTAAATTCCACTTCCTCGTCTATGGGCACTACAAAAAAAAATTTTTTTTAAAATATTCAAGTCAACCGCCTCTATGAAGTTTCAGTCAGACTATGATTTGATTCCAACTTGTGTTCCGGGTCATAAAACAATTAACGATTTGCGAAGAAGCACTTCGCGTTATCACCCTGTGTACAAGTCCTCTAGTTTACGCTGTTGCTCGATTGTTCGACTGGTTCCTTCTTTCCATCACCAAATCACCCTTCCCCTTCTCCCACTCTCACCGTCGTGTGCTTGTGCAGCAGCGTGCCGACGTTTCCCTTCCTCTTGAGACCCGTTGGAGACATCACCTTTGGCTGCAATGTTGGACGTCACTGTTGAGACGATTAACTCTATCCAAACGCATATCCTCTCGTTTTCGATTTGATAAATTGATCTCTTGATCACTTCTTCCCACTGCTTAATCAATGAAAAAAACAATTCATACCTTGCTGGGCATGGTTTGATCTTTGATCTTCTGTTCTTCCATCTCTCTCAATTCCTTCAATGACTGCACTCCCTTCGATTCCAAGTAGTGTCGTTCCGTCGACTGCAATCAGTCATAAATTTATCGTAGTCAGACATTGTAGCAACGTTTTTCCCCACGCGTCGTCTCGTGGCTGATGTATCACAGATCAGCCTATTTTCGGAGACGGATCAATTTATCTATCAACACGTGCCAGAGAATAGAAATTAAGAATAAAACAAGCATTGAGATTAGTGTTGTAGAAACTATGCATCAGCTAGTTAAATATTGTCAGAACAGAAACCAATGTTCTAATTTGGGCAAATTATACAAACAAGTTTCTTACGTGTTTCAGTCACAACTCATAAGTAGGATTTTCAATGTCAACGCAATATATCTCCGATTTTTTTTCGAAATATACAATCATAAGCCTCTCCCTTAACCGCACATGGTAATTTGAGAACGGCGACTTCCCGTTTCAGAGAGATGTTAACGCAACTCATTTTTATTCCTAGCCAATTCCGATCCCGGTCCTCGGTGAAAAAACATAATTTTTTTTAATCTCTCTCCACACCCCCCCCCTTTCATCACCTCTTCCACATACGGCTGAGCGAGCATCTTCATCACTCCAAATTCTCTTGCGAATCGTTCTCGAGTGAGGGCCACCATATTGCCCGAGATGGCGTAGTCCGGACGACCCGTACTGAAATTTGACAATGAGAGATTTGTGTTTCACGGACCATTCATAGTGAGATCAAACATGAAAGTTTTGATTTTACGGAGCATTGCTTTCGAAAATAACCACTAAGATTTTCTTACCAATGATTAAGATGCGTTTCATTATCAGATTTTCTATTGCTAATGTTCGGTAAAAACATATATGAACGGTATTGTTACAAGACGATACTTGTTTCACGTATAATTCATTAGACGAGTACTCACGATTGAAGTGATTCCGGATCATTTCCAAACAAAAAAAAAACAAAAATCTCAACTCACGCTTTCTGCTGTGGCATGAGTGGTCCCTTGTATCCCACCTCCCACACTCGTCGATTCCAGTGACGCTTGTTCAGATTTCCCAACACTGATGTAGTGAGACGCATCTGATGATACCGTGATTCCTATCCCAGACTGCCGTACCCGCAATAATTGTCGATCTACAGATATCTCTAGAGCCATCGACTCCTGTTCCTTTACCACCCAAATGTCTGCGACATCAAATCTTCTTTATCCCAAGCAAGTCTTACACAAAATAACTTACATAAATACGATAATTACAGTAAAAAGGAACACCTACACCGTGCATAAAAAGAGAATAAGCGGAGAGCAAAAGAAAACAAAGATTGGCGGCATGATACGGTATCGATAAGATGAGGAGGGTCACAACAAACACATAGAATCTACGCAGACTAGTTTCTCACACACAATAAGTTACAATCAATCAGTCATCAATCCACCAATAACACCCCACACTTCTAGACTTGACACGAGAACTTTTGTACGAATCGATAGATAGTAAAAGCAGAATGAATGAAGGGCAGGGTAGGGCACAACTCGAGTCAATAAATATGTCTAGAGGTACTCAATGGGACGAGGAAATGGAAGGGAGGGGTGGATATCACAGAATGGGGTGACTACCATACTCTTCCTAATGGTTTCGAACAGTTGCATTTCGAAGTGGCAATTCCTTAATGAGTAATTTGACAGCTCCAACCCATTTTCTTTCTTGTTGTCCTCCTTCGGGAACTCGAGTCTGATCAGGGAAAGAGATGAGCATCTCTTCCAGATGACGAGATGCCTCATCCAATGCCTCACGATCCACTGCTGAAATGGAAAGACCAATCAGTATTTGAAGATCAAAGATCACTCTTGGCTCTTCTTCCATATCATTTAAGCCAGCTAATACGCACGGATTAATCCCGTCCATGATAAACATCACGTCAGCACATCAATTGACGTCATTTGCTAGGGATTAGATGAAAGATCAAAGATCAAATGCTTACCATCGACGACATAATTGAACTTCTTAATGAATGGATCGTCCTTGCTCATCTCTCCAATCTCTCCCTTCAATGGTTTCAGTCCCAATTGCACGCCGTGACTCTTCGCCTGCAATTAACATTATTTTTAAATGGTATTTAATAAAATAGTTGTTTAAATAAATAATAAGTAAACTCACTTGGGGCAATTTAACAGCGCCCTTGACGAGAAATTCGACCAACTTCGATCCGTTGAGACTCACGTCTCCCGGAGCTTTCATCGGAGGCCTGATGATGATGATTATTCATTAGCATTTTGTGAAACGATGGGAACGATGGTTGAAACGATTCCCGCTCATCTAATTATTCTACATCTTCCATCCCCTCTTCGTTGGAAAAAAAGAATATGGTCAAGTATCTAATCCCCTTCATTGTAGCCATAGTTACGGACGGGGGATAAAAAGCGCATGCGAAGTAGGGGGGATAAGGAAGTGTTGAATAAGGAAGGGGGAGGTGTACAACAACATACGGTCTAACATAATATGTAAGAACGTTGACAGATATGTACTCATCTAACCACAATGTTATCTCATCTCTCTCCTCAACTCACTTGTAATTGACGGAATCTATGAATGAATCATCCTCTCCAGGCACAGTATTCGGAGGAGTGAAGTACATCAGAGTGGAATCTGCGCCGCCCATGTAATTCATCTGAAATCATTAATTAAACTCTTCATTTTGACCCTGGTTCAGACGGGTTTCATCAACATCCTATGACTCATAACCTCCTAGTATTATAGTAGTCCCCACATTCCCCTTGTATATGGAAAACAACTCGATCGTTTGCGTACCTGTTGAGGTGAGCTATGAGAGGAAGGTTGATTGGAATAGAGATCCATATGTCCCTCCTGGAGTTGATGCTGCATTTGAGCCGTTTGATCTGCAATGGTCACTCGTTAATCAAAGAGCCGACACGTGTCAAGTAACTATGTCCAGTAACTATGCTACTACACAGATGAAGGAATGTAGATGAAAGGAGAAGAGGGATGAGAAGTGGTCTCGTGATTGGATGGAAGGAGGATTTAAGAGTGGTAGTGAGGATATGGCAGAAGGCAATATACGGGAAGAAGGAGGAAGAGAGGAGAGGGAGAGGGGATAAGGATAAGAGCACTTATGAATGCCAACTAGGAGAGATGAGACATCCATTACTCTTGTGACTAACAACATGGTGCGACTTCATGTCAAACTGATTCTAACTACGAGTAAGCGCGTATTATGTTTGGCCCCGTGAATCACCTTTTCTTACACATAGAACGGCTAAATTTTTTAATATGGTCAATTAGTGCTAAACCCGAAACTAGAATACAGTGTGTTTTTGTGAAAAGCTATTGTAGGTTAACAACTTTTAAACTCACTTAATCCATGCATGTTGTACATTCCGCTGTCGTACTGAGTGTGGTGCGTGATGTTGACCACCTTAATCAATCCAATTTATCTATATTTATCGATTGGGCAATCCCAGAAGCTCTCAAATGGAAATGAAAGGGGGTACCTGTCCTCCTGGTTGCTGATAGGGCGACATGGGGATGGGTCCAGATGCAGTGGAAGAGGGAGGAGGATGAGGAGGATGGACGGGAGGGATGGCCGCAGGAGGGGGCTGATGATGCTGCAATGAGGAAGGGGGTTAGGGTAGCTTCCATCGGGTAAAGCGAGGGGAAATGAAGTCGTACAGGCTAGGATGGGTCTTGATATACTGACAAGGATGGGGGGGGGGCACGGAAATGATATCAGTCCTGTGTACATCAAGCCCTCTCACAATGTCGTCACAGGAGGGGATCATAACATCCATCGTAGGATGAGGAGGAGGATGGGACTAATATCTCCTCCCTATTCACACTTGTTTTCGCAACATCCTCGGAAATCTCTCTCCTAACGTATGAAATAATCCATAACAACAGTGTGGAAATTGCGACTAGAGAATGGAAGGAGAAGGGAAGGAAAGAGGGAAGGAGGGAAGGTAGTCAATCATACGACGGGAGATTGTGTGAGGGTGGGGAGGGGATAAGGAAGGAGGTAGGAATGAGAGACTCCCGTCCAATTGAATCAAGGGAACGGATAGAAAGGAGTCACGAGATCCTGTCTCCATTATTCATCCCGTGAGCTCCCCTTCCCTTCCCATGCTATCGAAAGATAGGACTGTGTGACTGAATCACAATCATGTTATGAATCCAACTGGTAAGGGACCATGGGATATTGAGAGAGTAGTGTCATTACTCTATCGAGACTCTGCACTGTGTGACAGTGCCGTCCTTCCCATTCATGAGAAAGGAGAAGGGGGAACGATTGGAAGGGAGATAATGGAAGTGAAGAGGTGTGAGAATATCGAGAGCACGAGGCTCTAGAAGGGAGAGATCGAGTCAACGACCACAACTGAAGAAGAGGGAGGGAATTAGAATACGCTTCTTCTTGAGTAAATGGCAGTGAAAGGGAGGAGGGAATCTCAGATGATTGGTAGTTACAGATACCTCTCATTTATCAGTGAATGCGTCATTTACTCCTCCTTCGAGAAGACGTCAAAAATAGACCAAGTGATGCACTATCTCGATACATCACTAGTATCAATTTGGAGAATCGGTCTAGTACGATGACATCAATCATCAATGAGAGATAAGTGCAGATGAGAAAGAAGGAAGGGATGAGTCTGTCTGCTAATTGGAGTAACTGACTACGCAGATTCCTCCTTTAGCAGGAGGATTCACGTAGTAATGGTAAGAGACCGATGATCAATCTGACGAGACGAGACCTTCACGAGACTTCTCTCTGATTGTGAGATAGTCACGCATAGAACAACAACATGAAGGGAGGGAGGAAGTGAAGGGAAACTACAATTTATTAGTCGTCAATTTCAATCAATTGTTCCCCTTCCCCTTTTCCTTCGCTTTTTCTCACTAGAGTTCAATAAGGGGATAAATGCAAAACAAGTCCGAAGGAAACTAAGAATGAAACTCTGATCATTTTCTGAAACTAAAATTCTCGGAAAACATTCAAAATTCCCACATAACTGAAAAGCAATCGAGTTCCGGAATATACCATGCCGTTCCAAAGAGGAAAACATTGAATGGGAAATAGGAGGTGAAAAAAACAAGGCAGCTACAACTGTGGGTGTTATGATTAAGGGTGAAAAAACAAGTGGTGGGATAATACAGAGTTCGAAAGATTAGAAATCATAAATTGTACAGAAGCGGTCCGGATTCAATTTGTTTTAGAAAACAATCAAGAGCACAATGGAAATCGTGTAGGTGGCAGAACCATTCAAAGCGGGGTGCAAAGTAATCCCTACGGCGTTTCGGGCAATACGGAAATGGAATGAACAAGGGAGACTGATATTCAATCTGTGATACCTCCTCCTCTCTCTCGAGTCCATTAATGGGCACGGAGACAGAGAGACTTTGAGTGTTGTGCTCGCGCCTTTTCTCTCTCTAGCAACCAGACTATTTCCCCATCTTGCGTTCTAATCAACCCGAGTCTCCCACACACACTCAAGTAAGCCACGAGATGGCAGAATATGATCATGGACACATTCAGTTGTCAAGTAATCAATGACTCATTGGGGGGCGATACACTGACCAGGAGCACTGTCATAAACACATGGATACGATTGGATATGTTCCCTTTTGAATGAGCTCTTTGTAACTATCTACTACATATCTCTTTCGCAAGAAAGCTCGTTGAGGAAAATAAGTGGCATGAAAACAAAAAAAAGGGAGCAATCTCCTCACTTGCAGGGGATACTGCTGCTGCATGTTGAGATGCTGTTGTTGCTGCTGCTGTGGAGTGTCTCCGAATCCTCCCATGGGAGCCACACTCTTGCCTCCGGGCATACTGTAATCGGGCTGAAATTATTGATTCGTTGAGGGGAAGGACAAACGGAGACAATAGAAGATTGTCAGTGACAGAAAATGAGATGGGAAGAGCGTAGATCAGTCACCCTGACCTCATCTGTCTCTAATATTGTTAATCGATTGATTGAGGGATCATTTCATCTTTTGATCTATCTTTGATCTACCTAGTCATAGTTCACTTTCTAATTTCATTTCGATCGAATAGTTCTATTTTTCCCGTTCCTTCAACCAACCTGGGCATAGTATTGCTGCTGCACCGGTTGCATGTGCTGTACAGGCTGCATCGGCTGAGGGGACGCCATCCCATTGGGCATTCCCATTGGCATTCCCTGCTGTGGGGAAGCAGCGTATGGGGATGGAGAACCTCCGGCAGCCTCAAATCATAGTTTATTCCACTTTTCGGCTTATTAAAAATACCATAATCAATTGCCCATTCTCCATGGTTTCTTTTTTCCAATTATTTCAAGACTGACCCTTCATTAAAGGAATATGATTCATTTTAAAGTTAACAAAAAGAACTTACCGTTAGCGAGGGGTCCACTACACGTCTGTAGCGATTGAGACGGCTGCCTGGAAACCAACACTATTTTTGACTTATTGTGGTAGAGATGAAATCATTCTTAGAGATATCATCGCCTTAAAAGGCAGCTAAATAAAGATATTGAGTACTTCTTGCCGTGAATGGAGGATAAATGAGGATATATGTTCATACCAGAGGAGGGATTCCCAAGTGGAGGCGGATCGTTCCATCCGGGTGTTACTCCAGGCAGCAACGTCGTCTGCATCGACGACATCGGCTGCATGCCTGAACAACAAAGAATAAAAGATAGGAACGAAGGGAGAAAGTGAATGGAAACTAATGCGAGAATTGCGAGTGAACAGTCAATGAATAGGAGGAGACGCGCGAAAATAAAAAGAATGATTGCCTTTCATACTCGAGAAGAGCTTCCGATAAAAAAAATCACATTACAAAAAGTAAAATCGATATAACAATTGAAATAGGCTACGTCACCGAGTTGGTCCAACTAGTTTGGCAAGTACAGTATTTTTCCACGTGGAGCACGCTTCTGACCAATGTTTTTCTTCTTTTTTTGACTACTTCTCATTTGATATATTTGGCAATTTCATATTAAATTTTATTTATTCATTGAAGTAGACATAGAACAGACAGAAGATTTAACAAAAGAGAGAGAAAGCAGGAAGATTGGGATGAAAGGAATGAGAGTGAGACGAGAGAGAAACCTGTTCGTTGCGCATCTTTACATCCCGACGGCACTCTCATTAGCCCAACTTTTTGTGTCCCAAAGGTCACCCGAGAAGACTCTCGATCAATGACTTTTCCCGATCATTCACTACGGAGTAACAGAGAATATCACTGAGAAGACGAGTGAAACGGATACTCTGGAATGAAGAATGTGCTCTATCTGAAGAGAAAATACTGTCGGACCTGAGCTTGAATTTCTTCCGGTAAACTAAGAATGATCCCATCCATAATCCTCGTTAGAGTGAGCGAATCACCTCTACAGATTATTCGTCTACCGTAGTGATTACCGTATACCTCAACGCCAATTCAGTGATGTGAGCTTTCTGTTCAGTGGTGAGAGACATCATTGCTAGGATGAATGAATCCGGAGGAATGGCTGATTCGACAGAGTTGAATCCAGTTTGGATTGTCTGCAAGACATCTCAATAATGTTCGTTAATTCTGGAATCCACCTGCTCTGCAAGTAAATCTTGCATGAAATCAGAGATCAGATCATATCTCCAATCTCGAACTGACTCAGTCACATTCATCACTAGATCATCATTAATATCCAATGTTTGGAAAGAAGGAGAGACACGACATCCTGAAAGATTTTCGAGTTTGCTCCAAACTTCTTTGATCTATTCTTCAATGAACCTTTTCTGTATCCGAATTCAAATGGAGATAGTGGCTCTGGTCTGAAGATAACTTTGGTATCTACGAGATAGAATCCAGATACTCTTCACTGACCTATTCCCAAGCGGTGGCATAGGTGGAATGTAAGGTCTGAATCCGAAAGTTGTTTGAGGAAGAGGCGGAAGAGGAGGAATAAATGGCCTGATATTACTGGATCTCACGAATATGATGGATCCATGTCTGTACTGGACCTGATAGGAGGAATATATGGTCTAAAACCAAAATTAGTATTTGGAAGTGGAGGAAGAGGTGGTAAGATGGATGAAAAAGGACGAGGTCCACAGTACATACAACTTCTAATCTCTGAAGCACGGGTGCTCAGCACCAGTAACTTAAAACGGCGCTAGGATAAAATAATTTTGATTTCGCGCAATACAGTATGCTACAGAAATCCTAAATCTGAAATAGGCATCAGTAGGGGGAGCGAGCCTTTATTGCGCATCAAAAGAGAGCTAGGTATACACCTGCGCGAGCTCTAGTCTCGCCGGGTAAGACACAGGCGAGAGAGGAGAGGGTAAGTGGGCGGAGCCTCGCACTGTCTGACCGCGCCGCTCTCTCTGCATTTGAATTGTAGGCGCGCGCCGCTTTTGAACCGCCGTGTGAAGAATTCATATATGAAAATGTTTGATCTGAAAAATTACCCCTTACTGCAAATAGAACGAAGAGAAGTACAACCGGTTGGTTCATGTTGACTGACGTCTGCCAAAAACATTTTTCTGCTACGGATTACGAGTGATATTACGTGCATAAATTTATTCAGCACTTGCAGTAATCATAAATATGACACAAGTGCACGTGTGTTTGAACTTTTGGGTTACGGTATCTTAATCGCGAATTTTTTGTAATTTTCGTTTTTATTGAATTGTTGCCGTTTAACGATATATTTTCGCGTTCGTTCAGATCTAGAATGCTTCCCCGACGTCTTCTTTCTGCCGCCGTCAAGGTTGCTTCGCGCAGAAATTTCTCAGCAGCTGGTAAAGTTGAACTATGCATAGCTTTTTTTTTGCCTTTCAATTAAATTTATTTGTGCCTTTCAGCCGGTCTACCCGTGAGCGAAGGAGCGCCCGCCGCTCTTCCTCAGGAGCCGCGCGTCGTTTCCAGCAAAGTGAACGCGCTCGTCGATGAAATCGCCAACCTCAGCCTACTCGAGGTATTGCTTTTGGTCTTCTATTTGGCACGTACTGTGGGGGCAGGTCAATCTCAAGCTTGAATATATATGTCAACCTTTACACAATAGAGAAACAGTGAAATATTATGCATTTATCAAGTGTCCATTGGCAGGTGTCCGACCTGAACTGGGCGCTGAAGAAGCGACTGAACATCCCCGATGCGCCCATGATGTCTCCTGGTATGATGATGGCTGCCATGCCTGCTGCAGCTGCAGCTCCCGCCGAGGCTGCTGCAGCAGAGGACGTGCCCCAGAAGATGACCTTCAAGGTACACTAAATGTTTTTTACTGCTTTTCAATTTGGAAAGCGCCCTATCACACATATTTTAATCTAAAAAATAATGCAGGTTACCCTTGCCAAGTTCGATGACACGAAGAAGATCGCTCTCATCAAGGAGATCAGAAATATCATTCCCGGACTCAATCTTGTCCAGGCTAAGAAGGTACGGATAGCTCACGATTTTTTGGCACCCTCCCTAACAATTATATTTTTAAACAATTCGGGAGAGTATTAATTCTCGGCAACTATTATATTTCATTCAGTTCGTCGAGACTGCTCCGTGCACAGTGAAGGAAGACATGGGTAAGGCCGAGGCCGATGAATTGGCAGCTCTTCTCACCAAGGCTGGAGCCACTTGCGAGATCGCCTAAGCTGTGATCTATCCCCAGTAGGATATCGCCCTTCTCTTTTCTTTTTAGAGTAGATCATGTTGTGTTGTAGTCGTGTTATGTTACTCTATCGATATGAATATGCCCCGCAATCCCATCTCATCCATCGTTGTTTGTTATTGAATTGTTGAAGCGAGAGAATTATTTCTATTAATAAAAGTGTAAACTTCATGCAACAACAAATTGTGGAAATTGAGCAAACAGTTAACTTGTATTTCATTCAACTGGAAACGACTAACACAACAACAACAAACGGTTAACAAATAACATGAGAATGGAAATATCGGTATGTGTCTGATGGGAAAGGATAGTAGGTGAGTGATCGCTAAATTGCTATCATCCCGGACTAACAGTAATACTCGTAGGACGGATACGGTACTTAGGTGGGTTTGCCTCTCTTCTGTCTTCTGTTGGCAGTTCGACCTGCCTTCATCTGTGCTCCATGCTTGCGCTTCTTCTCCTGGAATCAGATGAGCGATAAGTAGGGATACGATAAGGGGCAATCGTACCTGAGCCTTCTTCTTCTCCTTGGTAGACATATTCTTCCAGGATGCCTTCTTGTTCGTCGCCTTCTTCTTCTTGTCGTCCTTCTTCATTCGAGCATCCACATTCTGAAATCGATTAATAATTCATCTTGGTAGATCACGCAAATAATTGGTCTAACTTTCTTCAATTCACTCATACCTTGTACTGTCCCGTAGGTCTTGCTTGTGTGCCCGTCTTTCCCTTGGTGATCACTCGATAGCTCACTTCCTTCTTCTCCTTCAACGTCGCCTTCTTGTAGATCCTGCAAATATTCATTTTTATTATTATTATCATATTAATTCCTCACTTCTTCATCTCCTTAATCTTCTCAGAATGTTCTAGATTATCATTCTCCACTATTCCTTCTGCCTTCTTCTTTGCCTTCGACAATCTCATCATCACTCGTCGCTGTTTGCGGGCCTTCGCTTCGGCCACCTAATCAATTATCGATTATTGATTTCCATCGATACCATATCTCCTTACCTTCTTGATGGGACGAGCATTGAGCTCTCTCAGTCGCTCTCTGTACGCCTGCATCTGTTCCTGCAATCGATACTCCATAGCTACCGTATCTCTCCTTCCATCTCCTTACCTTAGTGACAGGAGGTGTCTTCTGGTAGTGTCTCTTCTCATCATCAACGAACCAATCAGGAAGTGCTTCATCATTATTCATATATCGATTCCATCCCCAATCTTCGAGATCCTTTCTCGTCTTCGATGAATGGATCATCTGCTCCCCAATTGCCAACTGCTCTGCGGTCAGATGACGCTTCTTTGCCACTGACAAATTAGATTGTTTAAAAATTTAATTTAAAAAAATTACAAAATAATTTCTGACCAGGTTCTCCATCTTCTCCAACCTTGGCCTTCTTCTGCTTATCATCGGCGTTCTTCCTCTTGGTCGTTCGCTTATCCTCTGCAATGGTCAATCAATACTCTCAATCAATCGATAATCATCCCTACCATCTTGATATTCCTCATCACTCGACACATCCTCTTCCTCCTCGAATGCACTCGCTGTCTCCTTCGACTCTTCGCCGTCCTACAATGATGAAATTAAGATACTGTATTAATTAATCGATAATCATCTAGATGCCTCACCTTGGTATTGAATCCATCGTCCTCATCTGCCTTCTTCTCCTTTCTCTTCTTCTTCTTCGCGTCTTCCTCATCGTGGAAGGACACTAAATACTTTATTTAAATTGAAAATATTCAATAAACCATACCAGTATTCTTATGAATCTCCTTTTCTCCTCTTCTCTTCTTCGCTTCGAGATGTCTCTCCACTGCAGCCAATTCATCATCCTCCTCACCATCCTCTCCCAATAGAGCTCCCATCTCCTCCTGTGATCAATCAATCAATGATTAATCTAGACTATTCCATCTACTAACCTTATTGAACCATCTATCAGTTCTTGTCTCTGCCTTTTCAGCCTTGCTCATTCCAGTCTCTTCAGTATGAATCAATTCATTATCTTCATCTTCACTCTCATCTCCACTATCTTCAGCTCCTTCTTCAGTCTCCCATTCTCCCTCTCCCAATCCTTCTCCATCAGTATATTCTCCCTCTTCATCATCATCGTCATCCATCATCGGAGAGTCAACATTCTCACCAGAAAGGGCGAACACGTCCTTCATCCTGGAATACACATTTATTTAATTAAATTAAAATATTTATAATAATTTTGTAATGGAAGCTGCTTACTTCTTGATTCTCTTGAGTGAGAATAGGTCAGGTTGATCAGGGATATCCTCTACATCTCCCTCGTGGGTCATCTTCAATTGTCTCCTCATCAGCACCTTCGCCTTCTCCTTCAGCATCCTCTTCTTCTTCCTGAACAAAATTAAACGATTATTATCTCCTTACTCTCGTCTCAATCAACATCGTATCCCCACTCACTTCTTGAGTGCAGCCTTCTCCTCGGCGTCAGCCTTCGCGATCTGAGCATCGATCTCGGCGAGTTCCTTATCCCTGCAATCGATTGATTGTTTCTACCGATTTCTCCTCAACTCACTCAGTCTCATCAGGATCAGCATCAACTTCCATTTCTCCTCCTTCTTCCTCATCATCCACATCCTCTCCCGCATCCTTCATCGCCTTGTTGCGCACGTCGATCTGAACAGGGAATACTTTATTTAAACCTTTGAAATAAAGAAACAATAAAAATAAATCAAATGAATAAATTCTGACCATCTGTGATCTCCACTTGATGAGCCCTCTCAACTCCCTCGGAGCGAGCACTCTGATGTCCTTGAGGCATTCGCGGATCTGAACGAAATATTTATGTTACAGAATTTCTAAACAAAAGTTAATTTGAAATTGGAAAAAGTCGTACTTCGTCGGTCGTCTTCTCATTCTTATCAAACATCTCCTGATCGAGTTCGATTTTACTCGCTGATGCCAGCACCTGAAACACATTTGTCAATATTATATTTCCAATCAATAATAGTTCACCTTTTATAACTATTTAAAATCACCATCACTCACCTCCAAAAAATTGGGCATTTCAATGAATTGAGTGGCTGAGACGACATTGTGCATTGAGAATGCGCCCTCCGCATATCCCTCTGCCTTAGCCTTCTTCTCTTTCTTCTTATTCAGAAGTAGTTTCGTCCTGACAATGACGAAATATATAAATAATTACAAGATAATAGAATATAATCAACTCACGTATCCGGCTTCTCGGGCTCGAGATTATCCGTGAGGAAGACACATTTCGGGTCGAGGAGAGCCGGATCGACCTAAAAAAATAATATTATTTTATTAATGTGACGTAGAATTAACAAAAAAAATTTATTGATTTACAAGGATAGAACCTTAGCAGGCTTGAGGTACTTCTCGCAAACGACGAAGATCTCAGCAGATTCGAGACGAGAGGCAGCAGGCTTCCATACGTGCACCTAAAAATATTTGGAAATCACCAAATAAAAAATGGAATTAAAGGATGGGCAAACTTGAAACAAAAATAAAGGATAGCTCACCCTCTTGAAGAGCTTTTGGAACGTCGTAATGAGACAATGCGAATCTTGGGATCGGAAAATCTGGAATAATAATCAATAGCTGACTTCTTCGTGATTGTTTCCACTGACCTTAGTGACGAAAGTACCTCCTCTCTTGAGAATCTGAGTGGTGAGCTTGAGGGAACTAAGTACGAGAGTATTCTGCATGAATGCATCGTGCACCCAATTCTTTCCTACATTGGGAGCACCGTCGTGCAAGACACAATCAGCCTGGAACGGGAGAACTCAGAATATTCATCCACATTGTCATTTCGAACCTCCCAAGTCTGCAGTTCCTTCTTGATGGCCTGTCTGGTCTTCTCAGTGGTAATATCACCTTGCAGTGCGATACAATTGGGAATCGGCCTGATCGGCGACAGATCCACTCCTACACAAAACAATTCATTGATAATATAATCACATATTCAACGGACCGATACAGATACTGCTGACAGGCATATTCTGAATAGCTACTTGCATCCATCCTCCTGGAGCTGCGCACAGATCGACGACTGCTTTCGAAGACTAAACTAACTGTGTCACACATTCACCCAAATATCGACGAACCTGGAGAAACTCAAAACGCTTGTTCAATTGAATAAGCTTGAAGGCAGCACGCGATCGGAAACCAGTCTCCTTAGCGAGACGATAGTACTTATCGCGACGCTGTTTTCCGATTTTAGCCTTCTTTCCCATGATTCAAACCTCAAGTGAATTGTTCCTTTCTTTTTGTTTGTGAATTATTAATCTAGATACATTCTTGCTGGTGTCTGACCATGTAATGTGTAGCAACAATTCAAATAATACGATAAAATTTTATCGTACAAACACAACAATAATAGGCGTCGAGGTTTACTTCTTCTTGCCCTTGGCTCCGCCAGCCTTGGCAGGGGCCTCCTCGACGACGAGGGTTCCGTGGCACTTTCCGCAATAATATCTGTTGTGGTGAGCAGCCATGAAGACTCCACCACCGCAGGTGGGAGAAGTGCACTCCTTACGGAGACGACGGATCTTGCCGTTCTCGTCGACCTGTAAAATATAAGTAAATATTTATTTCGAAAAATGATATTGTTTTAAATTAATCCTTGAGAACTATTAATATTGCTCAGAAAATCACTTATATCAGTCACAAATCTCTCAGAGGACCAGACACAAAAAGGGTGAAATCATCATAGCAAACTAGGATAAACAGTTTTAAAAAAACACACACCTCGTAGAACTTGAGGACGGAAAGTTTGACCTTCTTTCTCTTGTGCTTGATTCTCTTGGGAGTAGTGTAGATCTTCTTCTTTCTCTTCTTTCCTCCTCCGAGCAGTCTGTTATGTTGAGAATAGAAGATTGTCATTTAAACTACCGACGAAATATCCTATGTCGTGATAAACATACCTCAGGGAGATGTAAAGGGTGGATTCCTCCTCGACCTCATCTTCATCCTCGAGCTGGTGACCTTAATTTTCAGAATCATGCCTACGTAACAGCCGGGTCCGTCCTCAAGGCTCCGCAAATAGCAGAGACACTCTCGGGAGTCAGCAAAGATCTGTAATTATATGAATCAGATTTGAATCTTCTAAAGCTCAGACACTCACTTATATCAGTCACAAATCTCTCAGAGGACCAGACACAAAAAGGGTGAAATCATCATAGCAAAGGAAATGATTTTAATAAAAGAAATACCAACCTTCGCAGATGATGCGCTGGTCCTCAACCTCGATTCCCTCGATGGTGGCGATGCGCTTCTTCACATCAAGGACGGTCTCCGAAGCCTCGACATCGAGGGCAACGGTGCGACCCTCTAGGGTCTTGACGTATACGACCATGACTGATCACCCGAGTTCTCTGAAATATAATATTGAAAAATGTAAAAAAAAAACAATGCTAGAACAAATACAACAAGCTCAATGGAAAACTGAGAGAAAGAAGGAAAATGATTTTGGGGAAAAAAGAAATATCTTTCTCTGAAAAAATACGGTATATTGAACCCTGAGTTCCGTGCGAGAGGTTGTTCTTGTGAAATTTTCCGGACTAGTGTGACTCTTCTCATATTTTTTAAATTTATAATTATTTTTTAATATTTATTTTTTTACAACGAATAAACAAAAAATAAATAAATAAGACGGTCTAACAAAAAAGCATGTATGTTTGTCCAAATATTTTATTGCGAGCTACCGTAATCCAGGCCAGGACTCTGAGAAATTCGTACTATCTATCTTTATATTCGATTTCACTACAAGGAATTATAACGTCATACAAAAAAATAAAGAACAAGATGAAGTTACGAATAACAAATGTGCAAGAGAATGGAAAGTGTTGTCCATTCCCAATTTTTCACATGCATATCTCGCAGCAATGTACGATTCTCATTCATTCATCTGAAGCTTTTCTTCTTCTTCATTCACCCTTCATTCCTCTATTCCCTTATTATCCCATAATGAGTACCATTTCTAGACTGCCTTCGAAGAGGGAGAAGAGGGGGGGGGAGCATACGACGGGTCTGCATGCATCGTCTCCCTATCGAGACAAACAGGGCCTCCCTCCTTCTCCCATTCTTCCCTTCTCATTTCATTTTCACAGTGAACTCCCCCATGACTTGTCTCAGTGATACATTCACTCCTCAGTCATCTCCCCTTCCTTCAACTGCCCCCGTTCCTCCCTCCTTCTCCCCTTCACACTAGTGTGTCATCTGACAAGACTGAGATTTCCGAGAGAGATTCCACGAAGATATCTCACTTCTCGCTTTCGTACACTTTGCATGCATTTCCTATTGGTTTCAAAGGCTGAGTCAACCTCGTTCTACTCATTTTCAGGTTGTTTTTCCTCTTAAAAACCCACCTGGTTCTTTTTGATAACATTTTCATCTCACGCTCAGTCATCCTTCCCTTCTCCTATTTTCTTTCATTACTCTCCTCCCTCCTTCTCTTCCTCTATTTTGTTGTTCCGTTTTCTCTTTGATTACACTTAGCCAGATCTCTCTTGGTATCTCTTCTTTCCCTTAGACTCAAAGGGGACAAATCTAGGGTAATTCTAATCAATCATAGCACCTCTGTCCCCTCCTCCCTTGGGGCATTTCTCCTTCCCTTCCATGTCCCTCCTCTTCTCTTCTACTAGACACGAAGCAGTCCTCCTCTTATCCATTCATTTACTATTCTCCCTTCACTTCTCCTCTTTCCGTAACATCTCCTTCCTTCCTCCCTTCCAACTTCAATTCTCTTTCTCCCTAATCAACCGACTCATTCAATTTTTTCATTACTCATTGCATTCTCTTTCTCGTTGATTTCATTACTATCCAATATCTAAATTGCAACACAATACACCAACTACTCTGGTTACACAACTACATCCTTTCTCTTCAGTTGTTCCAGATGTGTCAATGTCTTCTCAATTGATCTTTGATCTTTCTTCCAGATGATCCTTCGATCTCTCCCTTCATCATCTTCATTTCTCCTTCTTCTCCTAATAATCTCCTCATTCCTTCCTCCAGTTCTTCCTCGAAGGGGAGGAACAGGAGGAATTTCAATGGGAAGAGGATCCTCGGGTTAGTCATGAAACAACCAATATTATTGTTATCTCTCAAAAGTTCACTTCTCTTCACTATTGTTTGCATATTTTCTGGCGAAGAAGGGAAGTGAAATTGAAGAAGACAAATTAGTCATGGTCAGTAAAGTTAGAGAATGGGAAGGTTCAGACAGTTTCTACGTGACTGATTTTGTTTTGTGAATTCTCTGAAGCATCACAATAGAATTTTGAAAACACTCTCTAAATTGCACGTGCCAGGTGGTACACCAAATTCCTATTAGTCACTACTCGAAATTAGATAGTAATGCTCACATGTTAGAAGTTAATTAATTCTTCGAAGATTTCGAAACGGAACAGAGGCATGCGATCACAGTTGATTTTTTCGATTGATAGTACGAATTGAGTCATCATTGAGATTGGGACAATCATTTCTTGAAAATGAACAGAGATCTTTGAAACCCTTCACTATTCTGAGAAAAGAGATGTCACGCGAAGCGAAGAGTATCTAGTATTCTTCATTCTGACATCCTCTCGGGATTTAGAAATTAGCACTAGAAAACGACTCCTTTCTTCAGGGGGAAACTAGAGAATCCGTAATCCGCCCTCATCTCATATTCTTCTTTTATCTCTCCTCTCCAGGTGCTCGTTCTGGTGGTGGTCTATTCGGTCGTGGAGGAGGGGGAGCTCCTCCTCGCACGAGTGGAGGAACTGGAGGAGGTCTCTTCGGAGGAAGGGCCGCACAACCTCCTGGTAATCGCAAATGTACGTCCGTTACTGCACCCTACCGTAACCCTCCCTAACTTCACATCACTATGACTTTGGTGTGCTGTTCCAAGTTGGAATCAAGCTTGTACTCTACTTGGAGAATTGCTTGATTCCCGCCTGGAAGCGCGCAGCAGAGTGAGTAACCTACCATACCCTTACCGTCCCCATTCCAGTACCGGGTCACGGTGCTTCATCCGGCGGTGCATGGATGGGAGGAGCTGCTGCTGGAGGAGCGATGGGCCATGGAATGAGACAGCATGGACAAGGAGGAGGAATGGGAATGGGAGGAGGACACTCGGGAGGAGGGCTGTTCGGTGGAAATAGAGGAGCTACTGGAATGGGAGGAATGGCACATCAACCGAGGTATGATCTTTGATCTTTCTTCCTCTCGAAAATTACCTAATTAGGACTGTCAGTTTGAATAATGCATCCACTGCGTTTCTCGTTTCTTCGTCGTAGAATGAAGAAACACATTATCCATCCCTGACTGCCCCATTCAGTCATCGATAGTCTCTCCCTACCGTATCCCTCTCCAGATACTCCAAATCGGGTATTGGCTCCTTCGTTCGTTCCAACTCCTTCAAGAATGCAATCGTTGGCGCAGCTGCTGGTTATCTGACCTACCAAGCGGGAAAAGCTATTATCCGAGCTGCCACTGGACCCATGTAGTGAGTTGATCTTTGATCTCTCTCAGTTTGTGATCGGTCAATACCTACCGTACTCTCAGCTGGAATAATCGTCAATACTACTGGGGTGCGAATCACTATCGTCCATCTCACGGCCATTCGAATATGTGCAGAATGCCCATTCAACCAGGAGATGAACAATTCGGAAACGTTTACTTCCAGGTAAAAAAGAACGCAAAAGTATGTACGAGAAACACGAAAATTCTCCGGTATCGTCCGGAAACTGTTCCGAATTTCTCTGTAATGTACGATACGTTAGATTTCATGCTCTCCTGATCTCCCTTGAACATATAATTGGTAGAGCCTCAATCCGCCTACTCCTTATTTCCGTTTCTCGTGAAACCCAACCCATTATTTACTCCAAGCCCTCCTGGGGAAGCCCATTTTTGCTTGCAGTCAGCTTTCAGCGAATTTCGAAGATACCGGAAATTCCCAAGGGGAAAGGGGCGGGGATTTCTACAACCTCCGCTCCTTTTTTGCATGTAGACAGAAAGAGAAAAGGAGAGAAGGGGAGGTCAATGCATGACTCACTTGGGACATCTTTCTCACATTCATTTCGAAAATGGATTGAAAGAGTGCACAGACAATCGCCTAATACGAAGAACGTGAAGGGGAACAAGGAAAGACGAGCAAAAATGCATTTTCAAATTCCCCGAATTTCACCCTAATTTTCTTGTTAGCGGCCCCATCAAGATGACGTGGGGGCACAAATGGAAGGCGCCTGAATATCGATCTTCTTCCCTCAAAGGGGTGACACACTACACTAGAGCGAAAATACTCGCGAGACTCTCTTTCTTGTTTCTTCTTTTGCCTAGCAACCTTATCCCACGCACTTTTTTCTACCTTGTTTTGGATGATAATTCCGCAAATTTTCTCCAAAGCTTGCTAGAAATTTTGTTCCAGCCTGCATGGAAATTGCCTCATTTCCCGAATGGGCTTGTTTATGCAAGCGTGAGGCTCCCCAGAAAGAATGGCTCCCTAGCTCCTTATCATTCTTCCATGGAGGGATCCATTCTTTGGCCAAATCAATACTACTGTACCCCTACCGTACTCTTCCCTTCAGGACCAAACTCGTCCTCGTGAGATCGTATGGGGTTGTGGATACTACGAGTATTGTTGTGGATATGAATGCTGTCGAGGAGGAGGAGGGAACTCTCCCATGTATGGACGAGGAATGGGCATCGGGTATGCTGCCATTCTATTGCTATCAAGATACCTTTTCTTCTGATCTATCCCCTTTTTATCCTTTAGAACCTCTAGAGTTTGAAGTACGGGTACCGAATATTGTCTCACAAAACAACCGGTGTTCAACAACCATTCAATTACCCGTATTTCGAACTCTAAAGGACATAGTTCCACCTGAACTGCTCTTCTATTCTCACTTCCCTGATCTATTTATAACCTCTTCCCGCTCACACGTCTTTTCTTACTCACCCCGAATGACGTCATAGCTCAGAAGATTGTCTAAATCACTCTCATGTTTAGCCCATTTGCTCATTTCCTTCACTCGTAGACGCTTCTCTCTTGCAGCCAGCCCTACAGTTATCCTCCCTACCGTACTCTCCTCTGAATCTACAGTATTCTACCGTCGTTAATCCACTCTTGTCTATCTAGTATTGCCATATCCTCAATATCCCTGTGCCAGACCAATGATATTTGTATAACGTGGACTCCACTCGTTTCTCCATTTTTGCCTTTTCTTTGTAAGTTGTCGTGATAAACCCGTTAGTTCTCGATCGATCGATTTGTCCTACAGTACACCCATCTACAGTACACTTGTTGTAGGTCGACTCTCCTCGGATTTCTCCTCCTTGGATGTCTGCTCATTCTTTGTGTCAAGATGTGGTCAAGACGACAAAATCGATAGATCATCTACAGTATTCCACTTTAGAATATTAAATTTGTTACTGTATCTTTATCGCTTCAAAAATTAGTTTCAAAATGCTTCGTAAAGATCATTCGTACGATCATTCGTTGGAGACATCACATCAGTCTCGATCTCTCCCAAATGCCTTATCTCTCGTTGTCCCAACTGAGGCAACTCCTAGTGCCTACCTCACCCGATGTAATCTAGATCTCTAGCCATCCCTCTGTCATATCCATTGGATCGATAAATCGTTCCCATTCGTGGCGTTTATTCACTTATTAAACAGGTCGCGTGTCCTCTACCGTATCTGTCCAAGTGTATGCATGAATTGAAGAGATTCTTCAGATGCGATTACTCCTCTATTCTCTCCTTCTTTTGTCTCTTCTTCTCTCGATTGATGGTCGAGGAGGACGAGGAGGTGGAGGAAGAGGAAGGGGATCATCACAAGGCAGATCACGAGCTGGAAGTAAATGGGGATATGGACAGGGAAAGAATGTTCATGGATCGTATGGAGGTAGGCCGAGAACTCATTCCATTTTCTTTTTGCTAGATCACACAATTTGATAAGGTGTGAAGGGTTTGGAAGGGACCTGCCCTCTCATACAGGAAAAAATGACTTCATTGAACACATCCATATTCTTCAAAATTATCAATGTTAGAGTAAAGAGCAGACTGCGAACAGAAAGTATCAAGTTCGCAGTCGAGCTTGATACTTTCTGATAATAATTTATAATTTTATTTTGTTGTACGAACACACCGGTAAAAATAAACCTGCGAAACCATGTTACGTGCGTTGAATAAAAGCGCTGATGACGGTGCTACCTCTACCTTTAAAGGAGGAGTAAGAGGAAAATTTGAATGATCATGCTGATTGCGCTCTTTTGTTGCATTCATTATCCATAACTGATTTCCGAAATCTCCATTTCGATATCTCATCAATGACCCAATTGATAGTGTATTGGCTGATTGCCAAACTTCCCTGACGGGCAGGCAACGAGTGAGAGAGCATGCAAACAATGAAGGGAGTGCGTCCACCATTTGCATCTCTCGCTCGATCCCTCAGAGGCCTCCTTTACGATAATTTCTTGATCCTCAGGATACGTTGGAGGAGGATATCATGGATCTGGAGGAGGATCGGGAATGGGAAATCGAAATAGAGGTGGATCATCCGGATCTAAACAACCTTACATAAGGAAGACTCCGTCCATGTAATTAATTTTTTGTTCAAATTATCTAAATTCAATATAAAGCTTCGATTGGCTGAAAATAGCAAAAGTTCAATTCTAGAGATCAAAGATCACTTGCAGTATGACTAAAACCGGCGTTGGCTCATTCCACACATCGAAAGTCGCAATGACTGCGATTGGTCTTGCCGCTCTGCCTCTTGTCACTCGAGTATTCGGAAATAATGTGATCAGAGAAAAGGAGAATCCACTCAAGTACCATTGAAATTTTTAACATAATTTTACTGAAGTGTTTCGATTTCCCTCTATTTTCTTATTGAAAACACTCTTCGAAACAAAAATTCGTTCAGAGTGGACGGCATCAATTACTACTGGTTAGCAGAATACGTGCCCGAACCAACGAAATCAATTGTATGTGCTGTTCATGTGGACAAGAATGATACATCATTCAACAATATCACATTTGCGGTATGTCTTCGTCATATTTTTTCTTTTATAAATGGACTCTTTCACATTTTCTATTTTCATCCCAGGAGCTTGAGAGACAAGCGTAGCATTGTTCTGATTCCAACTTCCTTCCTTCCCCAAATTGTTCTCCCCGAATCCCCATTTGGAATCCCCTCAGACAAAGGCACGCTTGGAATGGGCACTTGACTGCATCCGACTAGATACTCCATTTTCTCTTGTCTTTCTCTTCCCATCAACGAATTGTCGTCTCTGGTTGACAAAAGAGAGACATGTCTGCTTCCTCTTTCAGCCTCCAGATAAAGTCATAGATGATCAAAGATTAGAACTGCAGCTCATCGAAGAAAGTTAGATTCTAAAGATCAAAGATCAACTTTCAGGACCTCTCAAAGGTGACGGAACTTGCCTGGTCGTGTGCTAACTCTACCTACTGCTGTGGTCTCTCCTGCTGTAGGGATGGCTACGAAGGAGTTCCTCTTGGGACCATCGGATATATCGGGTACCGTACCGTATCCCTCTCGAGATCAAAGATCATTTCAGAGTGAGTCTCGTGACGGTAGCAGCCCTCCTCATTCCAGTAGTGAGCGTGCAACGACTCATGTCCACTAACGAGGCCAAGTAATCTTTTGTCTCTCTTGGTCGGAGAAAAGAAAGAAGAAACGTACCAAAGGATTCCATCTCCGACATATCCCGCCATTTCTCCGATTGTGAATCACGATTTGTGATAGATGCTATCATGTGAGGCTACCAGATTGAAGAATGCCTCCCTTCCTTCCACCCTTTGATCTTTCATCCGAATAATGGGAGACATTCTTCACTCGGATGTATGGTGGCTTAACGACGTACCTACTCGTGCTTACACAACGATTCCTTCCCATTCATCTACCTCATTCATCCCTCCTTGTGACCATTCCTCCTGGAACCAAACCTGCCCATTTCATCCATTCTTTCATTTGATTCGACATGTGAATTCTGAAATAACGAATAAATTGTACATTTCTCTCACTCGAGATTGTATCACCTGCGTTCTGACTCCTATTTACAGCGTCATTCACCTGATTGAGTCTATTCAAGCAAGTGTCCGATAGTTATTCTCCCACCTTGGCTAATGGTGACGACTACGTGCAATCCATCCATCATTCTATCGTGCATCATCATTCACACTCTCAATATCTCTTCACCTCCATCCATCAATTCTCCTTCTTCTTCCTCTTTCTCCCATCCGAAACTCTGTCCAAGTTGGGGGTAATTAAGCCTTTCTCACTGGCATCAATTCGTACTAATCTCTTCTCTTCTCTATTTTTCCAACGTAATCTTGACAGAATGCTCAGTCTCTCGAGGCACAAAAAAGGCAAATGATGGAGCAGAGACAATTTATCTATCTCTTATCTGCCTACTGTTCCCTCCCCCCCTCCACTCATTCCATTCCCCACTGACGGATCTCCTTTGCCCCTCTCCCCTTCTGCCCCTCAGGCTCTCAAATGTGTTTCATTCCATCAATCTTCTTCCATTTCTCCTCGTTCAACGTACAAATCTCTATCCCTCCCCTTCCTCCTCCTCCCCCTCCCCTTTCCCTCTCCCTTCTCACTTCATTCTTTGTCTGCTCTCTCAATTGTCCGACTACCACCCAACCCCGACAATGGACTCTTCCCCCCTCACACCCAACAACGTCGTAGTCATTTTCCTACTACCACTCATAGTCAGATCCGGAATAAGGCAGTTACAGCATCCCTACCGTAACCAAGAGCTTCAGCCACACCTCCAAGTTCTTGACTTTCCGGTGCCAGGCCAATAAATTATGAGAGTCTCCCATGTATCCTCATCCTTCCTCCTCCTTCCTCTCATCTCTCTTCTTCTCCCTCCACCCAACTCGCCCTCCTTCCTGAAACCTTTCATTGCATTTTAGAGCACACTCCAGTCCGGGGGAAATCGAAGGGGGCTAACACTTGTCCCGATCACTAGTCATTCCCTCCCTTCATTTCTCATTCGATTGGGAAATTGTCGACCTCGGTTCTCGCGGGATTGGTTAGTGCATGTAAACGAGAGAATATTCTCATTACCCCTTTGATTCCCCAGACGAAACATCATTCATATTCATAGATGGTCAATCTATGCAGGTCTTCCTTTCATTATCTATGAGCTACCAGTATTTATGCTCGAGATCTCGTTACTCGAAGTAACATCTAGTGATCGTGACTAATTTCTCTTGACAAGAAGCGTCCAATTCCTCGAAGAAGTTCATTGAAGCAGTAAAGAAGTCTCTTCAATCCCCTGATCACATCCCTCTTCTTCTCTTCAATCTTCCTCTTCATCCTCTTCATGTTTTCATGCTGGAGAACGCGTGTTCTCGACATATTTCTGTCTCAATCTCTCGTTATTATTGCCTCCTCTCTTTTCTCATCTAAACTCCCCTCTGATCGTGCTCACTTTCAACCGGTTTTCCACTGAATTTCTCTCACCCCCTCCCCCTCTCCCCCCTTCTCGAAACAATATCTAGAATCCACTCTAGAGTGCTACTGCCTAGTCTTCCCCCTCCTCCTCCTTCTCCTCCTCTTTTCTTTACCCCATTTCGTGTGATTACTCTCCATCCCTTGAGTCGGCAGATATCTTTGAACAGTAGTCACACCACGAACAACAAACACAAACAAAAGTCCCCACTTTTGGGATGCGAATGCGTCTCTTCAATTCGTGTGACTGCTTCTCTGACTGAAGAGAGAGGACGTAGAATGAAGAGAGCATCCACTTATCCATCCATTCTTCCCATTCCTCTACAGTCCCACCATTCATTCTCATCAGATCTCATCTTCCATCCCCCTCATCAGAAAGAAGAACACGGGTAGTCAACGAGATTCCATCCATTCCTCAGGGATTCTCCTTATTTCCCATACTCTCTCGCACTCTCTAACCGTCGAGATTGCTACTGTCTCTCTTCATTTCCCATACTCTCTCGCTTTCTCTTCTTCAAACGTATTCTAAATTCCCTTGCACTTATTGTTAGTGTTGAAGTTCAGTCCACTCCCACCTACTTTCTAGACATCTGGTATTAAGTCTAGATTTGTCTTGAGATAAATTTCTTCAGTAATTCTGATTAATCACATTTTTTTTTCAGAAAATCTCGACCAATGATCAAACATTTTTTCTGCCAGACTACTACTCATTCATCTATCTATCGTAGATTATTCACTGCTGCTTCCCCACTCTCTCTCTCTCCTTCTTCTCTCCGTTGATATCCCGACAGTCCTATTGTATCCTCTATCCATCTCTCCATCATGTCAACAGGAAAAGTCTCTTTTGACGGGATAACTCCCCTTCCTCCCTTTCCTTCCCTCCTTCTTCTCTTCATCTATTCATACATCGGAACACTATCGTTCATTTCTGTCATTCATTTCTCTTCCATATCTTTGGATATCACATTCACATCATTCCTTCTTCCTTCGTCTCCCACGTAGTCGACCCATTCCCATTCATTCGGGGCAAACTTCTCTGCACTCTCTTCATTCCTCCTTATCTCTCTTCGTCTCTAACCTCCAAGATGGAAGGGAAACGAGAATAACTCTATGGGGGCTTCTCAATGTCGTTCTCGTTCATGGGAAGAGAACGGATTGAAATGGAAGAAGGAGAAGGGGAAGACCCATTTGGAGCCATCCGAGAGTCGATTCCACGCAGACTGTCCAACAATCTATTTTGAGTACACTCATTCAAATTTATTCATGGTCTGAGTAGATAGTTGAGAGTGAAGAGAATCTCTCTTCATTTCTCTTCATCTCATCCTTCCGTTTCGGGAATCTCTAATAACTCGCGCATGTACTTTTCCTTCCTCGAGTCGAGTAATTGATGTCTAGCACATAAAGCATCACTATTTCGCTGTCTACTGTATATCTACCGTACCCATAACCCTCACATTCAGATGCTCCTATCCCTTCTTCTATCCCTTTCACTTCTCGATATCATATCACCCATCGTCTCTTCAACTCAACCATCGACCACATCAAACAAGCGAATGAACTTCAGTCCAAAGTGAGTCAATCAATAACGGTTACAGTACCGTACCCTCTTCAGACGTGCCCAACAGGGAACAATCGAGCATACAGTATCCTTCCGGGAAGCTCTCTTCGATATCTCCTCTGAATCCTCAGTTCTCGATCAACTTTCGCCCACACGCTACGCCATTCGAGACCCGAAGACAGCATTCAAGTAAGTTCACCATGGACAACCGTAATTTATCTACCGTATCCTTCTTCAGATTTGATTCACTTGAATACTACTGGGACTGGACATATCTCGATCCCTCCGATACATTTCCCGTTGTTTGTTCGAACCCGATAGAACCATCCGATCCCAAGCTGGGAAAGGTTTTCTTTGTCAATGGCAGTCGGTAAGTACCGTATCCATACTACTACTACTGTTACTACATACTACTGTTAGTAGTTGATAAATAATTATCGTAACCTACCGCATCCTTTTCAGTCCACGTGAAATCGCCTGGGCGTGCCCTCCATCACACGGTTGCTGTGGCTACGAATGCTGCAAGGAGACGAGTATGGGAGAATCGATGGTGTGAGTACCATATCCTACCGTACCCTCATTACCCTACCGTATTCCAGTCGATTGATTCTTCTCTTGATCGTTCTTGCTCTCGTTCTCTTCGCTCTAATGGAATCGTTCCGATGGTGTCTCGGTTGCTGTGCGAGATACAAACATGGTAGGATACTGTAGTCATACCGTATCCAATCGATAATTGAAGTGTAATTCCAGTGCCTTCTTCACCATTGAATAAACGATCGTCCACTTCATCCACGCCGAAGGACGTCTGATTATCCCCTTTCTTTCTCCATACATTTCTCCCCCAGTCAATCCATATCTCTCCTTCCATTTCGATTCCATTGACCACTTGCCTTGTCGCAACGAGTTATTTCAATCCATTACGGGTGTTTTCGAGAAATTTATCGAACCATAGGCATCAAATAAAGTATTTTTATTCCAAACACTAGCGTTCTGACAAACGATTTTTCTTCACAAGTTCACATGGTTTCTAAAACAGGAACGAAATATGAGCTGCATTCTTACAACTACAACATTTTATCTATACATACATACAGAACATTAAATATTTAATGTGAATAAAGATAACAGGGTTGTACATATTAGATAGCAAGATAAAGGCAGGTATACGATAGGACTCTCACATTCCCATTTCTTCCTCCCTATCGTACGCATTCTCCCAATTCAACTCTCCATCTTCGTTTACTTCTAATGTCTCTATAGTTACTTCTTCATCTGATTCATCAGCGGGCACAACTTGGAAGCCTGAAAAGGCAAGTTTCAAATTAAATTTGAGTTATTTAAAAATTAGGTAGAATAAAAATAATAATCAACGATCGTACCCATTCTGCGAAGTTCTTCGATGTCAACGTCGTCGGTCACTGAGATTCTTTCCACCTACAATGTTGTGATTTATTTCTTTGTTAAATAAGCACTACTCAAGACCGATTTCTGCACAGAGAAATGAATCATACCCTGAATCGAACTTGTCTCTCCAGTCCATGTTCGTCGACGATTGTACTGGTTGTCGGCTGAAAAAATTATTTTAGCCAAGAACATCGATGACGGAAAAAAGGTGGACGATATGGACCGTCATCGTGGAGAATGGACTCAGTGTACGATATGTCCTCTCAATTGAACAGAGAATACTCACCGGCCGGATAATCGATGCTTGTACCGCACCCAAACCCGCAATGTTGGGGAGACCCTGCAAAATTGATTGGCTTTAGGCTAACAAGTTCGAACACGTTTTCAATTTCAATTTTCAATTATTTATCCACCAGGGTGAGTAGGGAGAGAGAGAGTATCGTAGAATCTTCGTTATAGTTTTTTTGTGAGTTCAAACTCGTTAATATCGTTAAAATGAAATATAAAATAAACCTGAATGAGTTCGGATGCTCGTCCTTCCATCGTTGTTGTGCCTGGCATTGCTCTGTACACATGATACATCTCAGACTCAAGATTCCAATCACATTTATACGCCGGCTCTGGAGGAAGGATCTGCAAATATCTGTCTATTTGCCTCTGGTATTGCTCTACTACTAGTAGACACACTATTTCCACTACTGGTGGGCAGACTAGTATTCTAGTAGTGGAGAGACTAGGTCTACTACTAGTGGGGTTGCAGCTATGGGTCTACTACTAGTGGATAGACTAGGTGTACTACTAGTGGGTCCTCATCGTGTTTTCCCGTGTTTCACCATCGACTCGACTCAACTCATGCTTTATTATACAAAGTTCATAACATACAATTACGATTAAACACGAAATAGGAGTTTTGACAACTAAAGACGTGGTCTGCTACAAGGGCGGGTTAGAAGATTCTTCATCTGATGTTATATGAAGGATGAAAGCAGATGGGTCACACCGGATATTGACGTTATCGATATCAATTAATGTTCTGAAAAGGCATTCATTAATGAATATATCACCTTTATGATTATTCGAAGTTGAAGTTGCCTCGAAAGCGTACGTAATACTGAAATCGATTAGTTGGTTACAACCAAAACAGACCACTTCACCTACGACACTGGAAAACTTAGTAGTCGACAGTATAAATAATACAGCACTGCTTGATTCCCTGAAGACCATATTATTAGAATGACTGCTGAAAATGATTACTTACCTTGTTGGAAGGTGCAGCGCCGAATACAACATACTTTAGCAACTTGAACGGAAGAAAAGTCAATGAAAGTGAAACAGCAAAGTTGCCGCGCCTAGACCGTGCCATCTGCACTTCTAGTGCGCGAGTAAACTTTCAATAGCGCCCATGTGGTGCTGTGTCTACTAGTAGTGGGCGACACTGTGTCTACTACTAGTGGATCTCACCCTCTCAACCCTCGAGATTTGAGTGTGTCTACTACTAGTGATCGGTCAAAAATCCCTCTTCAATGTGTCTACTAGTAGTAGAGCAATACCAGAGTGGGATGTTCGATCTTGCAAGTTCGCAAAAAATTTCTTGACGTTTTATAAGAAAATAAACATACGCCTGCATCTTTCGCTGCTTTCATCATTTTCCGAATCTCGCGAATGATTGTTTCTCTAGTTCGATTCAGTGTAATTTCTTCTTCGATATCATCTATGTAGACCTGACTTTTATTCTTCTTCACGGCCTTTTCCTTTTCCACTTCCAATCTTCCAATTGTATTACTGAAGAGGAAAGAATTGAAATAAACATAGTAGTGATAATAACATACGTTGCTTGAACCAGTGCATTCTCCCTTACGTCTTCGAGATTCAAAATATAATTATGATTCTGTGGGGATAAGTTCGATCTCGTTCTATCAATTTGACCCGCTCCTTCGATCTTTTTAGCCTTCTGATTAATAAACCACCAAGTTGGCTGCAAAGGGAAGGAAAGTTACGATGAAAAATGTTGTATCTAGTCAAATTATTCCCGAAATGATTCATTGTTTTTATGCGATAAATTCGTACCTGTTGACCCTTTCCATAAGCCTCAAGTCCTCTGATCTTAGCTCTTCCACATCGAACATATCCGTATGGATATCGACAATTAGGACATAATTGATCAGCAGCGTGCTGAAATATGTCTTTGTTTATTTCTTGAAATCTCGAAGGAAAAGCAAAGATCAAGCACAATTGAGTAAGACCTATTCTTCAACTTCAAGTAACCTTCATACCTCTCTAGTTTCCATCCATTTTATAATACAGGTACGATGAAATCGATGACAACAGACTATCGTCGATTCTCTCTAAAACGATTCTGTATTTAAAGAGTGAATCAATTTTTAATGAATTACCTTCACAGAGAGTTCTTCAAAACAAATAGTGCAGATGGGATCTTTATTCTTCGATCTTTCTTCAATTGACGATTCTTCATCTGAAGATACACTGGGCTTGGCGATACGAGAAGTTGAAGCTCGAGGTTTATCACGAGTGCTAACTCCAGATTGAACTCGACCATTTACACGAGGTCGAAGGCGTTTCAGACGAGTTTGTGGCCGAACATTGGGCATCCTGAGAATAAATGAAGGTGTCACATGATTGTCACAATCGTGTCACACTAAACAATAATACGTGGTCATCTCAGTAGTGCCTTGCAAATCATTAAACATAAAACGCACAAAATCTTCGATTCGATTGTTTTTTATTATAAAAATTAGAAAAAAAACAATGGGAGTTGGCACGCAACCTACTGAATTTGAAGAGCCTTTCGATGTTTATACAACACACATGGCTTCTTTTCTCCGGCTCTATTATTTTCCAGTTCCTCTCTACGAGGGCACGCTCCGCTTTCTATTGAGCGCCAAATTTGAAAATACCTATGTTTACAGCCTCACGCTCTAACGCCAATACACGAAGACGCTTAAAATATTTTTTACACGCGAAAGCAAATGAATTTCAAACAAGTTACTCCAGAAATGCAATTTCGTTTTATCAGTATCACAAAGTAGATACGTTGAAACATACAGATACAAAAAACAGAAGAATTCTCCGAATCTCATACGTGCGAACGATACCTCGAAAAGGGGAGTTTTCCCGTCGACGTAAACAGAGAACGTTTTTACTGTTAGAGCGAACTTCTAATTGTCTAGGATTTGCTAATTATCAGGTAATGTTGTGTCTCTTTACCACTTTCTGAATACGGATAGCTTCGAGTGGACCGAAATTGGAGTAATCGGAAAGCTCGTACCAAAAATGTATCTTCATTTTAGGCAAGCGTGGAGAAAGGATCTTATGAGTATCTGAAAATGATTCCACTCAGAGATTGCCATTTTATTCCTGCTTCTCAGGTACCAAAAACAAACTCGATAAATTTATTAGATCGACAGTCGATTGATCGGAGGAAAAAAATGAGTAAGGAGCAGAAGAGAAATCCAGACTTATTCGCAGTCCATACATATAGATAATGAAACTCATTTCTGCACTGATTTATTCATAATTTCAGTCTATCTTCACTTCAAAAAACGAATTTATCTGATGATTTCGGCTGATTGTCTTGTAAAAAGAAAGGGAGAAATGAGATGAAGTTATTTATCTGATGCAATGACCCAAGTTATTCTTAGATGGGAAGGGCGGTGCTCCAGCATTCGCTGTCACACTTGAGATTTTTCTGCCAATCGACCTTCTTGATGCAGCAAATCCAGAGTTGAGCATTGGGAATTCCATCGGAGGGAATGCATCCAACGTACGTGGGCTTGGCCTTGCAATTGGCAATGCACTTGCGGAAGCAGGTTCTGTTGAACTTGAGGAAGCTGAAAGGGGAATCAATCGATAAATGATGATGGATAGATCAGACTAACTTCTCATTGCAATAGCAATAGGGAGTGAGTCCCAGGATGGTTCCCTGACAGAAATCCTCGCAAGGAGTAAGGGAGTAGACAGTGAAGGCACAGGCAAGAAGAGCCAGAAGAGTGAGCTGATTCTGAAGGGATTATTGATTGATTGGAAGATGAGAAGGAAGACTTACCATGACGATTGGTGAATCGGATGGTTAGCATTGGTTCATCCAATCATTTTATACGCATGTAACACAAAGAATAACGTGGAACCTTCTGGTAAACACATCGAAACGTTTCATCTCGAGTCCTCCTACGGATTTCCCGCTGTGAATTCTGATTGAATTTTTACGTGGGAGATGCTGATCTCAACGAGTTGGAAATCGGAATTTTGGACTCTACGTCGGACTTTCAAACGCTTGCGTTTCATCATTCAGAAATGTGATCAATGAATTGTCAAGGATGAATGAAACTATAAATTATTAGTCTATAATCGTGATTCGAATAATGGCGACAGAAATGAAAGTAATGAAAATGCAACAATATATTCATTTCTGAATAAAACAGAAAAAATGTTCTTCAAATCTAAACGATCATTCTTGTTATTTTCTTCGTTCATTCCCTCCCCTCCTCCTTTCCTCGAGTGGTCTCCATCCATTTCCCTTTTCTTATAAGAAATCGATGGGCTCTTCCTCTAGCAAACAGCTTCCTACTGACACTGATAATTCAGTCAGAGTGCGTTAATTGTTGATCAACGATTTGATCTTTGATCTCTCATCGATGATGTCATCTACAGGATTCCATCGTCCTCTGCGATGGCCTTCCCAAAATGAGTGAAGTGAAGGATCGATGGAAGGTGAGCAGAATGTTCTCTGCTGCGAAAGTATCTTATTTAGGCATCTGAAATAACTGGAAAATTGCCACCATTCAATCCGTGGTATGCGGGATCGAACTGTGGAAGATTCATCTACATGCTTGGCTATCAGACTGTATCATTCTTTCGATCAATCGATATTGTCCACCGTAATCATTCAGCGAACACCTTCCACTGACTTCGATTCAGTTACGACTTTCGACCTCGATGTTGTCGATCTCTTTCTGTCCAAGTACGGTAGTCTACCGTATCCTTACAGTATCCTACGATACTAATAATCGTGTTCAGACGTACCCGCATCGAAAACATCGGAGACTTCTTCAATTATGGTTACACGACCGGATTTTATTATCTTAGTGAAAATACGGTCGTTATCGTTGATTATGACGCGGTATTTGATATTCCTTGATTCCTTTACTCAATGGATATCTTCAGAATGCCTCCACACTCCGACAACGATTGATTCAGATTGATCCGAGCAATGGGACGGTCGGTTATCATAATTCCTGTTACACGAGGGTGAAGGAAATTCACATAATATGTAGATATCTTCAGGCGATATGTCACTTCTATCGAGGATATTCGATTGATGGATTAGTTGGTGAATTCTTCTTAGATCTGTACGTCCACGCAAGGACTTCCATTGGAGAGGTGGGCCAATCGATCTACCGTAGTAATCAATTAGAATTCAGGATCTCGCGATTACGGTATTCCCAAATAGAGACATGGAATCTCATGGCCTATCGTATACTCTAGCTGGAGATACGACTGGTGAGAGAGATGGTTGAGGAAGGGTAATATACAGCCTTGTTATAGGTATCGTCTACCCACTGAATCCACTTTCAAAACGACGAGCAAAGAGAATAACTGACTTGATTGAAGAAGTATTCAATTATCGTGACACTCTTCAGTATTCAATTGTATTCAGGCCATTGAATACGTTTCGGATGTCTATCCAGAGGGTGAAAATGGATTGGCGAGTGTTTCCACCATCCATCCTCCCTTCTTCATATCGAAACATGTACGAACAAGACTAATTGACTTTGAAATCGACATTATTCAGGAACTGGGATTCTTCATCGATCCCAATGATAATAAGAGCGCTATCGATCCTATGGCAATTCTTGTGATGAATATGAAGTGAGATATCAGAGATCAAAGACCAAAGATCATAGTTTAAATCATTCAGATCGGGTGATATGGAAATACGTGAAGCCTGGTCGTCTCTTCCATTCTCGGGAAGTGAAAAGAATCCATTCTATGCCTCATGGACTCAGGCCAATTATAGAGAAGTGATGAATTAATTATGAATATTCATCGTCCCGAACGGACAAATATTAATAATTGATCTTGAGCACTGATTCAATTCAGGTCGCACTCACATATCGCATTGAACGATCTGCGTATTGCTGGCAAAAGATAATAGAGAAGCTCCTCCAGTGGTCTGCCTCGGTAGATGAACTTTGATCTTTGATCTTCGACTTCTTCGTTTCAGCCCCTCATTCGCATCCACAATTATTCTGCCAATAATAATCACTCGAAGCAAGTTAACAACTGAATTTCATTTAAGAGAGCGGATCTGAGAAAATTTACCGTTTTGGTCATTCTCCGGACATTGCTCCAGGATTTTCGATTCCGGTCTCCATACTCATAGGGCCTGAGGGGCCCTTAGCCTTGTTTACAAATATGATGACGTCACCGCCGGTATTGCGCAATGCGGCGCAAAAGCTGCGGGTATGTGGAAAAGTGATGAAAATTCATAATTTCTTAACCGAATAAGCTAGAACCAAAATTCCTTTTGCACTATGTTAGGCATGCCCAGAGTGCACCATACCACTATTGAGATCGAAATTTGCTCGATTCTGATACCGACTTATTGACTCAAAATTTTACTTTTCTTGGATTCTCAACACGAAGGAGTTATTTGCGCACATTCATATGGGTATGGTAATGTACCACACTGCCACCCACAACACCTCCTCACATATCAAGAGAATCGGGAGATCCATATTTTTGAAAAGTTAATCTGAGTGAGTTCTTGTCTGCGCATGGACACATTCTTATTGCGTTCAACACCTATCCAGTAAGAAATGTTTTCGAAAAACCACTCAAATAGTATTATTAGACCGTCTAAGGAATATTTATCACAAAAGGAGTTCAATCCGCGACAATGATTTTTTTCGATTTTTTCGAACCATGACCCGGGGTTCATGCCTCAAAAGTGATCCGTGACCATGAACCCCGGGTCATGGTCCGAAATGGACTGAAAAAGTCATGATGGAGGAAATTCAACTACTATACGTCAATGTATGCTACACTAGCACAGTAATATATTTTAACCGAAATCACCGTAATACAGGTCTAGCAAACAGGGTTTATTCGAAATTTCGATTAAAAACCTGATTCTCGAATCATCCACATCCGGAATGCGGAGATTTCGGTTAAAATATATTAATGTGCAAGTGTAACATACATTGACGTATAGTAGTTGAAGTTCCTCCATCATGACTTTTTCAGTCCATTTCGGACCATGACCCGGGGTTCATGGTCACGGATCACTTTTGAGGCATGAACCCCGGGTCATGGTTCGAAAAAATCGAAAAAAATCATTGTCGCGGATTGAACTCCTTTTGTGATAAATATTCCTTAGACGGTCTAATAATACTATTTGAGTGGTTTTTCGAAAACATTTCTTACTGGATAGGTGTTGAACGCAATAAGAATGTGTCCATGCGCAGACAAGAACTCACTCAGATTAACTTTTCAAAAATATGGATCTCCCGATTCTCTTGATATGTGAGGAGGTGTTGTGGGTGGCAGTGTGGTACATTACCATACCCATATGAATGTGCGCAAATAACTCCTTCGTGTTGAGAATCCAAGGAAAGTAAAATTTTGAGTCAATAAGTCGGTATCAGAATCGAGCAAATTTCGATCTCAATAGTGGTATGGTGCACTCTGGGCATGCCTAACATAGTGCAAAAGTAATTTTGGTTCTAGCTTATTCGGTTAAGAAATTATGAATTTTCATCACTTTTCCACATACCCGCAGCTTTTGCGCCGCATTGCGCAATACCGGCGGTGACGTCATCATATTTGTAAACAAGGCTAAGGACCGCTCAGGCCCTATGAGTATGGAGACCGGAATCGAAAATCCTGGAGCAATGTCCGGGCAATGGTCACTTTTCTCAGATCCGGTCTCTTAATACATTTGAACTAGGGTTGGCATTTTGATTCCCAAAAGACCGCTCCACCTTGCAAAGTGAAGAGCGGAATGATTCTCAATTCGCACTCTCTCCTCTTTTCGAAGAATCAAATGATTCTTCGCCTAAGAAGGCAATGAAACAAGGCAACTAAAATCATTCGATCTTTGTGAAATTTGGAATATATAACAAGTACACCCCAACAAATGCTGTCTCAAAATTTGGGGTCATTTGGACAATTTTTAGCCGAGTTATGATGCGAAGAATCAAATGATTCTCAGAATCATTTGAATCTGAGAATCATTCGGCGAGAAATGAAAAGAATCAATTGATTCTCAGAATCATCGAAGAATCAAATTGCCAACCCTAATTTGAACTATTGTAGTTTGAGAACGATTGCATTCTTTTGTATTCTTATCAATTGGGTTATTCGATGGCAGATTCTACAGACCCAGCAAACAGAGTACGACCTAATTAATGTTAGACCGAGCTTCTAATAACAAGATTTCAAATAATGTTGTGTTTATTTTCCAGTTTCGCCATTTTGAATACGGAAAGCTTCGAGTGGACCGAAATTGGGGTGATCGGAAAGTTCAAACCTATAAACGTATCTGCTTTTCAGGGAAGCTTAGAGAAAGGTTCATTCAAGCATTTGAGGATGATTCCGCTCAGAGATGGACATTTCATTCTCGCTTCTCAAGTTGATTATTTATCCATTGATTTAACCTATCGCTTGATTTGAGGCGAATGAAATCAGTGACTGTCGATTGATCGGAGGAGAAAATGTGAAAGGAGCAGAAGAGAAATTCAGACTGATTCGAAGTCCTTACAGGTAATTTGAAGATAGATTATTCTTCATTCTTCATTGTCTCATTTCAGTCTTTCTTCACTTTCTCATCTCGCATCGATTGCTGTACAGAAGATTGATCAAGTTCCTCATGAATTAATCAAACAAATTGCTACAAGATTAATGTCATGACCTAATCGATGACCTACCGTACACTCCAATCGATTGGCCTACCGTACTCTTTGTCCATTCACTTTCTCATTGTAATGACCAACTGTAGGAACAAGTATACACACTCGAAGTATTACTCGATAAAAACGAATTGATCTGACGATTTCGGCTGATTTTCTTGTTGAAAAAAATGGGAGAAATGAGATGAAGTTATTTATCAGATGCAATGACCCAAGTTTTTCTTAGATGGGAAGGGCAGTGCTCCAGCATTCACTGTCACACTTGAGATTTTTCTGCCAATCGACCTTCTTGATGCAGCAAATCCAGAGTTGAGCATTGGGAATTCCATCGGAGGGAATGCATCCAACGTAAGTGGGCTTGGCCTTGCAATTGGCAATGCACTTGCGGAAGCAGGTTCTGTTGAACTTGAGGAAGCTGAAAGGGGAATCAATCGATAAATGATGATGGATAGATCAGACTGACTTCTCATTGCAATAGCAATAGGGAGTGAGTCCCAGAATGGTTCCCTGACAGAAATCCTCGCAAGGAGTAAGGGAGTAGGCAGTGAAGGCACAGGCAAGAAGAGCCAAAAGAGTGAGCTGATTCTGAAGAGATTATCGATTGATTGGAAGATGAGAAGGATGACTTACCATGACGATTGGCGAATCGGATGGTTAACACTGGTCCTCTATCCATTTTATACCCAATAAACACAAAAGAATAACGTGGAAACTTCTGGTAAACACATCAAAACGTTTCATCTCGATTCCTCCCACGGATTTCCCGCTGTGAATTTCGATTGGATTTTTACATGGGAGATGCTGATCTCAACGAGTTTGAAATCGGAATTTGAACTCCCTATAGGACTTTCAAACGCTTGCATTTTATCGTTTAGAAATTTTGCGGAATACTGCGGAATGTGTTCCACGGAATGATTCAATAATGAGTTCATGTTCGAAGCTTCTCAAGAGTTCAAATTTGTTTTATCTGTCCAACTGATCATGGGAATTTTTAAGCTAGGGATAGATAGTGAGACTAAGATCAATCCATAAAAATGTTATCTATTGAAACATTGCATTTCGAATTCACCCACGGATTTTCCGCTTCTTTATCATCCACAATATTTTTTTTTGCGTAAGGAAGTGACCGATTGTGTTATTTTTTTCATCGATTCTGCCCGGGGCATTTCTTTGCTCTCGTCCTCTGTCCAAATACTTTCTTCATAACACAATTATCTATTTATTGATTTTCAATCATTTGCAATGTGCACAATGGAAAATTGTCTCATTTGCATTCCTTCTCTTCATTTCTTTCTCTTTTTCCCTTCTCCTTCCCTCATTCCCCTCCCTCTTCCTTCTCTCGAGTGGTAGCTCCGTCCACTCCTCCCTCTTCTCTACTCGCCCGTCCACAAGAAATGGCGGAACTCGTCGACTTCCAGAACGGAAAGGTATACCTACTGTAGGGATACGGTAGTACTGTAGACAAGGAGTCAATCGATAACTGATCTACCGTATCCTCAGGTGATCTGTGGCCGCTGGAAGGTGTCCAGCCAATTGGGCGCGGGCGGTTGTGGTGCAGTCTACAAGGTCGAGGACCTCTTCAACAAGGGATTCATGGCTGCAATGAAGGTACGGTATTCGACCAATCGAAAACTGACTCTGGCTAGATTACTGTATCCGGTGGATCGACAACTGACTCAATCTCCTCCTCAGGTGGAATCGAACGACGTTGGCAACATGGGCGTGCTCAAATTGGAAGTGCAAGTACTCGCGAAGCTAAAGGAACTTCCGGATGCATTTCGTCTCTATGATATGGGCAAACGGAAGAAATACTCGTTCATGGGTGAGGAAGGGGCGGAGTCTCACAAGGGGGCGGATCTAATCAATCCCATTGCAGTAATGTCGTTGGGCGGACAAGATCTGCTGAATCTTGCGATGAAATCACCCAAGACGCTCTCCCTTCCGACGATCGCCCGCATCGGAATTATGTGCCTTTCCGCCATCAAATCGGTAAGCTCCGCCCACTTGGAGGATACTGTAGATCCTAAGGATACGGTGGATATCGATTGATTCAGATTCACGACGTTGGATTCGTGCATCGTGACGTGAAGCCGGGTAATTTCGTGCAGGGATGCACGACGGGACGACTCTCTCGACTACTGTATCTCATCGATTTCGGTATACTGTAGGAAGTAAGGCAGTCGAAACGATAACTGACTTTCCAGGTCTCATTCGCGCCTACATGAAGGAGGGCAAGGATGGCGAGATGAAGATGCGCAAGGCTCGAACGACGGTAGGCTCCGCCCCCTTTCTGACTCCGCCCACTCAAGCCCGCCCCCCTTCTCTGCAGGTCGCACTCCGTGGCACCTTCCGCTACTGCTCACTCAACACACACAATCGTATCGAGCAGGTTACGGTAGTTGGAGGATACGGTGGTCAATCAATCGATATCAGGGTCGCGTAGACGATTTGTACTCGTTGCTGCACGTGCTGCAGGTATAATGTAGTTCTAGTTCATCATCCCTATGCAATCTCTTCCCCTCAGGCGATCAATCGAGGACTCCCATGGGATGGAATGAAGGATGAAAAGGAGATTATGAAGAAGAAAGCAATGGATCCCAATATCATCTTCAAGGTACACGCCACGCCCCTTTCCGACTCCATCACTTCCAAACTCCGCTCCTTTTCTAGGACGCACCTCCCGAGTTCGTCACCATCGCCGAGTATCTCATGACAGTGAGCACGATTGAGAAACCAGACTACGTCAAAGTCTATAAATTGGTTAGACCACGCCCCCTTCCTCCCTTAGCCCCGCCCTCTTTTGCAGTTCTACGAGGAACTCGAGCGGAACAATGTTAACTTCCTCACACCATACGAGTGGGAGGTGAGAGATTAGGCTCCGCCCCTTTCTGACTCCTCCCCTTTCTCAGACGAAGAAGAACGACGTGAATACAATGGTGGAGCCGTCGAAGCACGAGCGGAAGACCTTCCAGAAGGATTCGGGTGGGCGGAGTCTAGAAGGGGGCGGAATCTATTTAGTTGTCGATTGCAGACGAGAAGCTACAGTACCGTATATATCCCCAATTGCATCCGAAGAAGTTCGAGGACGCTGGAGTGCAGTTGAAGTGCTGAGAAGAAGAAGAAAAGTGCGCGGCACGCAATGTAGAAATCGCGCACCGAATGAACACAACCGAGGGCGGAAAAGCTGCGATAAACCTCATTTCATGCGTTGTGTCGAATGAATACAGGGGGACAAAAGGGGTTGTTGCGTTATATAATCGAAATCACAGAAAGTTAAATCCTGACAGATTCTGATAGCCTGCAGAGCTTTCTTTGAAAATAAACTTATTGAGTATCGAATGGAATGCATCAAATGCATCGAATGAACTAGATGTTGAAGGGAGGATGTGCTCCTCTTTTCCTCAAAACATTCCTACTATTTTACCCGGCCTCCACCCACTCCTTCTCGACTCGTCCGTCCACAAGAAATGGCGGAATTCGTATTCGACTTCCAGAACGGAAGCTAGCACTTGTCCTCAATTGCACCGATAAAACAATAAAACGTATTTATTATTACCGGAGAAGTGGAAATGATGGAATCACATGGTAGAAAAAGTTATATTGAAACATTTGTGTGAAGAAAATAGGAACATTGCAAGGGATAGATCAGCATCAAACTTTCAATGTATAATAATATGTATCTCGAAACTTGAAGAGGTGTTTCGAGTGAGAACGTAAACATAAATAGATGGGAACGAGAACAGTTGATAATATAATAGGAGTAAAGGAGTGAGATAGGACACTTCAGGGGGAAACTTGTATAATTTACAATAAATATGAGCCATTCCCTAAGAATGATTACCGAACACTCCTCTCCCCTCTCCAATTCAATCATTCTATCTATTACAAACTATTGCATGCAAAAGTGTATGAACAACTGGCATGGAAATAAATAATAATAGTCCGTTCCCTATCAAATACAATTACATGAACGTACACAGGAAGGGATAGTTACTTATTATGCATAATTGAGAGAAAGGGAATCTATAAACTGATATGGAGGGAAGGATACAACAAATGCATCAATGGAAGGATAGAGTCAGTGAATGAATCTACTCGATCAATCAATATATGGAATGTATCTCCTTAGATTCTCCCAGACCAACATGACCGTAATAACATTATAAATATATGCAACTGATAATTTCTGATTCTTCTTTTTGAAACTGATTACTTGAGATACGATAACTCACAATGATGATAAAATCTAGTCAATGTTACAACAATTAATTCCTATTTGAGAGTAATCTACTAAGCAGGCGGGGTATTACTAGTGGGATATCAGTCAGTCGTCTCCAGAATCCGAATCGATCGGTCCACTCGTAACGATACCTTCTTAAATAAATTGTATTAGCTAGAGAATGGATGCTTATAAATATGCTTATCAATGCTTATCAATAATATTTTTTCTAACTTGCTTATCAATAATACTCACTTCGATTGTTGAATTGTTGCTTGATGATATAGTGGATGTCATCGAGATCGGCCTTATCACAGTAGATAAGGGATAGGGCGGGCTCAGCCAATTTGACGAACTCTGTAAAGGCATTATGAGAGAAGAAAGTGGACTCTTCCGAACCCTTGATAAGATGATCCTTGAAGTTGTGAATGAAGATGACTCGAGTCTCAAGGAGAGAAAGAAGACTCTGCAAGGAATGCATCGTTGAGTCAAACTGAGTGTACAGAGGACAATGAAATATATAGTTAACCTTGTTCTCGATGATCTCTGACGTAATTCCGCTCTTCTCCAATTCACCGATGACTTCAGATTCGATTAGTTCAATCCCATTAGTGATAATCCCAATGCCAACATGAGACGACTTCGTCAGCACGCCTGAAATGAATAGCTATGGTATCTATAGGAGAGGATGAAACAGACTCAAAATATCTGCAAAATACAAATTCTAACAAACGAAAAGATACCCTTCTGGTGGGGAAGAATAGTAGCTCGAAGAGAGATCATTGGGATGACATTCTGTGCAATGGGAACGTCAGAGAGAACAATAATTGTAGCATTTTCAATCGACTTCATCATATTTGCATCGATCTGAAGCAAGATAATGATTAACCCGAGCAATTGATTTTGTATCTAGATTGTAAGATCAATTTTAATTACCTTTAAGTTCCTGTTAGATTCCTGTTAAAAATTTTAAATTCCTCGGTGATTACTAATAGATGCCTACCTCATTCGTCACGATTACTCGTGCATCTTTCATCGATTGATCCTCCACTGTCGCACACCCTTCTCCAACTTTCAACTTGTTCGTCCACAGAACGTCTCGTATGAGTTGAGCAGCGGATGGACGAGGAAGGCCTTCTTTGCTCGCCTTTCCAATCACTCCTCTGAAAAATATAAACGAAAATTAAGGTTAAAAATAGTAATGGACTCTTTAGTTGACGACCTCTCTCAGCTGTTAAATGAAGAGACGATTCCCCGTTGTCCAAACTCTAACGTTGATGAATACCAATATATGAATACAACAACTGATCGTTCTTCAATGATTTCACCTCATCATTCTCGTCACTCCAGATATTCCTCTAAGACTCTTCTCCATTTCAGCCACGTCTGCCTTCGAGTATCCGAGTGCGAGGGCACACTTTGAGATCGCACGGGACATCTCCTCGAGTTCCTGAATGAATCAGTTAAGAAAAATATGAATAATGAGGAATAACCGATGAGACTACCCGACTTGTCACAATAAATAACTCCATTATGTGTCCCTTTGCAGTACAATATTGACTAAGAAAATACAACAGGAAATAGAGCCGGAGTAGATATTCGAGAAAGTAAACACTCACCTGTAGGAGTGCTTTGTGGTCCCCTGGCTTTGTCAGATATCGATCTATGAGTACATTGGACTGGATGGAGTCAAGGCGGTGTGCACTTTTCACTGCCATAAGGCCAGTGATGGGGAACTGCAAAGACTCAATTCAATGAGATAAACAACCAAATTAATTTTTTTTTCGCTATGAATACTATGAGAACGAATTGTTGAGACGACTCACTCCATTCTGAAGAAGACGAGTACATCGAGATCTGAAGAGATCATCGGAGATACCCGCTGCTTGGGCGTGACTGGAATAAATAACAATGAATCTCTATCGATTCGATTCCACCGCACGAACTGATTTCGACTCTATCCTCTATCTCTTCATTGAGATCTTTAGAGTCTATAAAAAGTTCATGAATACTTACTGATAGCTCAGAGATATTCCAGGAAAGAATTTTTGAGTGGCTGCCTCCACAAATTTGTCGGGAAAGCTTTCCAGTGTGTTCTTCTCGATGAACACACGAACGAGGGAAACCTTTGAAATGGCATTACTTCAACCATTCTTTCAGTAGTGAACTACCTTCATGAAGTCATTCGCGATGTGTGAGGGCCGATTCATACCTCTCCACAGGTGCACTTCTGCTCCCGTTCCATCGACAACATCGATTTCGATCTAAATTCGTTCGTTTAGCTTCCGTAAGAAAGATCGTCTCACCCCCAGTACATTACGGTATGTATTCATAAGATAAATCGATAAAAAGAGAAAAATATATATGATGACAATGAAAGATAACGTAGATAAGATAACGAAAGTAACCAGTAAAGGTCAAAATGAAAACCTCTTCACTGTTGTCGATCAGCTCGTCCAGATTCTCCATTGCGCTTCCACATACTTCAAATGTGTCGTTCGGCCTGAAAATATGGATTTATGTTAAATTTGAAGAGGATGAAAGTACCTTGCAATAGCGATAATTCGACTAGACATTCCATCTGATTGCAGTCCTTTCAATTGAGATCGTTTTACCTTAACATGACAATAAGTTGAGTAGTTAAATTACCAAGAACGACTAAATTGGACTACCCACAATGGTCGCTGTGAATGGAAGAGCCTTTATCTTATCCATTTTGATCTCAATCTCTAGCATTTTCTCATGCTCCCTTTCACACTTCTTTTTCTTCAGCTGAATTCGATGATGAATCAAGTGAATTAATGTCCTTCACTTACTTTGGGAGCCATTTGGAACTATTGTGGAATCGAGACTTTTCGAGAAGAAGTTGCAATGAGTCTGGACAGATGGAATATGAGTGAGGGATCTGGGATGGCGTTACAATAAACTTGAAAAATTGTCCAGTTAGGTTTTTTCGCCCATCTCAATGAAAATAGTGAAACAAACTTCATTATTCGTAATATATTAATATAAAAATATCAGCTGAGAAGAGGATGAGACACCAATGATCTTCACAAAACTGTTTCAATACAACGTATTCTGTCATGTCATTCCATCAGTAACATTTCTCAGATCATAATAAATACGTTTTTATCGACTGGAGTATGCAATCGGGAACACGTGTTGTTAGCTAAATTACAAAAAAATAATTCACTGGAGATCTCGTAGAATAACAAGGAACAAAGTTGAAACGTTATAAACAAATGAAAATATGGAATGTCTTTGTCTTCCATTTCTTCTCTCCTTCTAATCACTCTCTTCTGATGTCGACATTCGAACCCTTCGTGTTGGGGCCGCTTCCTGCAATTTATTGAATTTAAATAAAATATAAATTAATTATTGCATAAAAGTAAAGCCGAGAAACTATCAAATGCATTCCAAATCCAAATGAACTAGTGTAACTGTCGAAACACGAATGCTCCTGTGGTCCGCAACACCAATTCGCCGATGCAAAGAAATAGTCTCCCTCCTCACCTCATTATCATCGCTTCCTTCCTCTTCACTGGCTGATTTCTGTTTCCTTCCTCGATCCGAATCCGATCCGCTCCCAGACTGCAATTTACTCGTTTATTATCCGGCGGCAAACACTACACCATCGATACATACTTTTCACTCGAACTATACCCCATTGCTGAAACTCAACTCTCCCGTGCGACGCCAATACAAATGTTTCCTATTCAACCTGTATCTGTTACCTGATCACTATACCAAAAACAACACTAAGGTTTTCAATTCAAAACTATTTCCCATACCTGATCACTATCCATCTTAACTCTCCTTCCTCCTCCCTTCTTTCCTCCCTTTCCACTCTTCTTCTTCCTTTCCATCTTCTCTTCTTCATCTGAATCCGTTGGGGACGACGATGAATCGGGGAATGCCGATGCAGTCGGAGGAGAGTCCGATCGGAGTTGAGTCGCCTGCAATGGGGATGGGGTGAGATTGAAACTAGGACCATTTTTTTATTCAGTTGTATCACAATATTCAAGAGAGGTAGGTTGAAACAATGGACGCTGGAATCGTTAGGGGAAAACACTTATTTTCACTGAATTGAAACTAAAATGGGACCAGGCGAATTTAAGATACGCCAGCAAGTTAATATTAGACCGACAAATTCAAATACAATGATACTCGCTATGCAACCTTGAAAATACACTTCATATCGACAAAAATAGTCACTAGCAACCGTACTCCATCCCCCTCCTCACCCTCTCATCTCCAACAGCTCCTTTGTCATCTCCACTCGAGTCGTCGTCCGATATGAACGCACGCGATTTAACTGCAATGGAATTGCATCATCAATTAAGATTTTTTCCATTCCCAGATTCAGCATCTCTAACACAAATTTCTATTCACATTTGAGTTTCACGATGAAATCAATAGCATAAAGGTATCCAGCCGCTAATTGTTCCGCCTTCAGTTTTACAATAAAATTTTGGAAAAAAACATGAAACAATATAACGACTCACTCTTAGCACTCTGTTTGGCACTCAATTTGGGTGATGGTTCTCTCTTCTTCTTCTTTCTCTTCTTCTCTCCTCCTCCCTCATCCGATCCACTACCAGCTCCTCCTCTATCACGCTCACGTCGCTTACGAGAACCACCCTGTAATGACAACAATAAATAATAATCTGAAATAACAAATTATTTTTTTCCTAACTGTGAGATAGAAATCGAAACAGCAACTATCTACCCAATAAGCAGAACAAGTGAAACCCGTACCTCCTTCTTCTTCCTTTCTCTCTTTTCTCCACCCTCTCCTCCTTCTCCTCTCTCCCAATCTCCAAGATCGGAACTATCATTCATGAATTCATCTCCTCCTCCTCCCTTGCTCTTCCTTCCTCGTCCTCCTCCTCCACGAGACTTACGCTCATCATCCTTCACCTGTAAAGATATTAGTTAAATTTTTAAACTTAAACTACTCCTTCAGTATTTGCTACTACGCCTTTTATTTTATTTTTTTTGGTATACCCCCGGAAACTATTACTGCTAGTCATCATTTATGACTGAAACCTTTAACCTCCATGACACGTTCTAATTTCAGTATATATATTTTCGATTTGTTTTTAACCAAGATCACCACAAAACCACTACCCGACTCCCTCCTCCAGCTGACTTCACCATCCCCTGCAACATCAACCCACCAGGATGCTCACCTCACATTCAGAACAACGAAAAATTGAATATAGAACCTCGTTTCACTCATATCACCAAGCTTCAAATTCCCAACCATTTACCCACCTTGAACCCCCCCCCCCATTCACCCCTTCCCCATTCTCACCTCAGGCAGTTTAAGTATATCCTTGGTCATTTGAATATACAATTGTCTCGTCTGCTTCAGATCTTCCACTTGTCTTTGTCGGGATTCCATCTTCTCACGCTCCTCCTCCTCTTGACGACGCTAAAGTATTAATATTATTATTATTATTAATTTTAAAATAATGAAAAATGAAAATGCATGAATTTCGGATGATGAATCTAGGCAAACTCCCGTCTCAAGGCATGTACACATATCATGAGAATCATTGATGGTCAATTGTTTTGAGTTCGCTCATTGTCAGGAAGAAATAAAATACAACAATAATAATACCTTAATCTGCATTCTCTCCTCCTCCTGTCTCGCCTTGAGTGCTTGCTCCTCCGCATCTTGTGCTCGTGCTCGTTCCAGGTAGATTTGCGCCTGTAATTACCGATTTTCAAATTCATCATCCAAGTTCGTGTTTCACTGTTGATACAAGAGCAGGAAAATTGTGCACTTTCGATTTCGTGTACATTATAGAGCTTGTGATAACACTAATTTATTCCACTACCCGAATGCCTTTCTAATGGTACATCAGCGCGGCAAAGTTCACTCACATTTATTTTTTAAAAATAATATTTTCATTTTTTTATCCCCTCTCCTCACCTGTTTGAGTAGATCAGCGCATGCCTTGCACTGTGTCTCAGTGAAAGTGAACGAGATCCCTGAGGCTCGTGCCTCCTCCCGCAGTACCATGATGTACTCGAAGATCCTGCAAATATCATTTTGAATTAGAAAAAAACAACCTCCAGATTCTAAATTTTAATATGATATCCAACTAGGAACAATCAAGTTACAAATTTAGAATATCCAAACACTGTGAACGACTGTGTTGCTACCGTAGAGAAAGACACTATCCAAAAAAACATCCCTCCCTTCACATCCATGCTACACGCTTGGGACATATATTTACCGAAAACACACTTTGTTGATAGAGCTCTCTGCCTGAGACTACACAACCCAAATCTCTCCCTTTTTAGCTACCGTACTCTTACCGTACCTCTGTGCCGTCTTGAGATCTTGTATGGCTCCATCGACGACTTGGTACGTCGCCTTCTCGTCCTTCATCGTCATCGTCGCTTGTCTGCAAAAGGAAATCAATCAATAATCCCATCCAATAACAACTATCGTAATCACTGTTGAAATCGAAAGTTGACACAGTCAGGGCATCCGCAACATGGCTCTGGGCGTTGTTTAATGTCCATGCGGGCATTCGCAATATTAAACTTGCCATCTAGCCCATCAGTGACCAATCAATACAATCAATACTACCGTACCTCTGCAGGGTGAGGGCGTGATTGAACTTGATGACGAGATTCTCCGGATCGGCCAGCGTCGCCTGAAGGGGGCCAATCACCTACCGAACCTCATTCTACCGTACCTTCTCGAGTGTTTCTCTGCATTCGACAATCTTGCCCGTCCTATGGTATGCTCGTGCCAGATACAACAGCAGCTGCGGATCCTTCTCCTTCCCAAACTTCTTCATCGCATTCAAGTACCTGCACAGTTGGTGTTTCATGTTGGTATTTAAGGAGCAGTTAAATTTTCTCCAATGATTCTGAGATCATAGGCAGACACAAACTAATTATCTCCTGCGCAATTGCAGTTTCATCTTTGCAATAAAGTTTCAAGCTAACATCTCTCATTGATCTCGAGATGAGAGGCCTTCAATACAAACCTCCTTACGAAATATGTTCTAGCAGCTACCGTAGCCGTAGTCTACCGTAATCACTCACATTTGGACGGCGGCAACATACTGTCCCTGTTCCATGTACACGTGCGCAATATTGATCCATACGTCGAGGAATTCGGCCGTCGCTTCTCGCACCTTTAATAATTTACTTTTAACTTTACAAAATAAGTTTACAAAAGTATTTAAATTGAATAAATAATAATCCTTACCTGGGAGAAGATCTCTCTCGCTTCCTGCGTCTGCTTTTTCACTGCCAGCACGCAGCCTGCAATACAGATATTTTTCCAAATATTCGCACCCATGATTCCGTTGTTTCAACGAGCTCATTACAATCGCAATGGTTCAACTGCTTGATCGGTACCACAAACTATTTTGTACATGGTTTAATTGAACGTTTCTTTGTAATCAGTTCGTATCTCGTTTCAGCTAATCTATTTCAGCTGAAATTTTCTCGTTTCACCTAACCTCCTTCATAACCACTCGAACCAGGCTTTTGATTGAACTTCCTTTCGCTCGCCAAAAAATCATGCCCATTAACTTTCCGTTTCATCATGATCCAACCTATCCCAATCTTCAATATTCTCTGGTATTGCTCACCTATTAGGCCACCTAATATGGAGGGGTACAAGGGCCTCTACCTATTAGGCCACCTATAAACAGTCCGACCCGATAAGAGCTGAGCCCCACCTAATAGGGCACCTAATAAGCATACCTAATAGGCCACCTAATAGCAGAGGCTTCACCTATTAGGCCACCTATAAAGGGAAGAGCGGGCGCTTGCTCACCTATTAGGCCACCTAATAACCTTTGGGCGGATCAATGATTCTTACCCGTCAAGACTAGCACACGCCTTGCCTACAAGGTCCCTCCCATCAGCCCTCATCAGAATGCGCTCGAGCATCACTGCTCTTTACTGCGATCCCATCTGGGATTGCCTTTTGGATGTGACTACTGTACATGGATGACCCATGTCGGTTCAGTTACGGTATGAGGCATACTCATGCGATATCGATCAATAGTACCGTATCTCTCAACTTGGCGAGAGATGATTCTCCTTACAGTATCCATCCCACCTATTAGGCCACCTAATAAGCACTCCCCAGTCATCTCCTCTCTCACCTAATAGGCCACCTAATAACGGAGGCCCGCTCCCCCTGCCTCTCACCTATTAGGCCACCTAATAGCGCTGCCCACCTAATAGGCCACCTAATAACTCACCTATAATCCCACCTAACTTGTCACCTATTAGGTGAGATATTAGGTGGCCTAATAGGTGAGCAATACCATAGTTTCTCCGATTCCGAAGTGTAAACGTAACACAACTCACCAATTCCATTGGCTGCCCACATATTCTTCGGTTGGCATTTGAGTGCCTTCGTGAACCACTGAAGAGCACGATCCTGATGCGCCTTGTCCTGTGAGTAGAATGTATTCATAGAGTATAACCAGGAAGATAGTCTCCAATTAAGTGTTAGATATCCGAAGAGGAAAATCACTAGCACCTTTCCTGCTGCATTGATCTTACATCTAGGTGATGTTCCTATTTCACCGATCGATAACACAATTACAATTAGAACATTTTTCATTCAATAATACAATATTTTTTCGTTTCTCTTGTAACCAGCAAAATCCGTGCTGCGTCACTTTCTCATAACTAGTACCGGATGTTTCAATTGATATTTCGGCCCCAAACCTAATAATAATTATCGCTACTCAATACCGTCCCAGCACGATCCTTGCTACATCAACATCTTATAGCTTCTCTACACCGGATTTTCGAGATCGTCCGTCATCAATGAATTTAATAACCATACCTTATCCTTATTCCTATTTGGATTGAAGAGTGTCTCCAACCAAATGTTGCCCAGTGCGATCATCGAGTATGTGTCCTCCTGTGAGAAATCGCATTTTAGAAGAATTATTAGAATATAAGAAATAAAGAGGTGATAAAACCGTTAATTACGTGTTTCAAATTAACTAATTAAATACATACCTTATTCGGCTGCATCTTCAGAATGTGCTCGAACTTCTTCTGCGCAGGCTGCCATCTACAACCGCGCTATTTTATTACTAATTGTTCTATATTTCGTAAGAAAGCTCCTAGAATTGAAACCACCACTCTCTCGTTCTTATCCCTCCGCCCTGCAACCCCACTTTGACCAGTCACCTCCTTCCAATCCCCCCCCCCTCACCTCTTCCCTCTTAGTGTTAGTGAGATCCAGATGATTCTAGTTTCACATTGGTTAGCATGAGCTAACACCTAGCAGAGACTATCACTCACTCTTGCTTGTTCATATGCAACATTCCGATGAGTGTCCATGAATCGGAGGAGGATTGATTCACTCCCATACACTCTTTGAACCACACGGATGACTCGTAGATCTGTCCTCGATCACGGGCAATGCAACCGAGACGGAGGAAACCTGCCAAGGAGAAAGATGATTATGGCCCAGAAGATTCAAGTTTCATGTGGATTATATCTCGGGATGAGCTGACTTCTAGTGATTCACAATGCAAATCTCATTTGAAAAAAAAACAATGAATCCAACACTCGATTTACAGTTTCTTGAATACTTCGTTTTGTCAGGAGGTTTCAATTATAGTAAAGAAAATAAGCAAAACATTGGCTCTACGTTTTCCGATTACCGGGAACATTCCGGTTTTGACAAGACTATATTTTACGCCAGATCATTGTCTCAATGATCTCAATCCGCGTATGAATAGCAAAGAAGATTTATTATTGTACAACAGTCAACGAATTAATTCAGCACTCACTGTCGATGTAGTGTCCATCCTTCCTCAACACATCCTTGTACAGTGCCTCTGCCGTATCGAATAGACACAATAGCTCCGCCGCTCTGCAACACAATAACTTTCGTTTAAAACTAACAAGGAAGGATATTTTAAAGCGAATAACAAAGGCTTGACCAGTCACTTCCGCGTTTTACAAATAATCTATAGCGAGCTACCATAGCTGCTTCATGATATCAGGTACTTACTCACAGTACAGACTAAATAAATCTCCTAACTGTTACTTGTAAGCTATAGGGTTCATCTGAAGGCGGACAACAAATAATAAATTCAAAAAAATACGAACCTGGCCTGGTTGTACATGATCGTGACGCGGAATGCTTCGATATCATCGCCACTTTCACTCTGAAAGATCAAAGATCAACTGTTTCATTGATTCACCAATTGTACAAATATTCAAAAAAAGAAGGTATGGTGTAAACTACAGAATGGGAGCGAAATATAAAAGTCCGGCTGACCGCCAAAATGTCCATAGCCTTCTGGTAGTAGTCTCGTGCCTTCTCGTACTCTCCCTGTGCCAGCGACAACGAGCCCATGTTGTTGATGATCTCGGGTGGCACCTGCATGTATTATTATTTCTTGGGTCACGGGAGAAAAAACAATATCAACGGAACGCAATTATCAGTCTTAAAGAAAATTGTGCACCATGGATCACTCTAGTCTTCAATTCCTCTATTATTGAACTTACCAGAGTTTTCATAATAGAAAGCCGGATAAAACCGACCAAATGGATTCCATAAGGTATATCACGATATTTCATAGCACTAATCAGCCAGGTGTCTCTCCAATAACTCAACCCACTCACATCCATTTCCTCCTTGGCCAGCAGATCGCACACCTTCTCGTAGTACTGCATCGACTTCTGCAAGAATCATAATCAACGCTATATATTAAACTCCGTGAATATAGGTTTCAAAGAAACTAAGCAACTTCTAAAATCGGATGATTAGACGTTTACATTGGAATAAGGGAACACAGAGAATATGTACTAGAAAGATTATCTTGAATATTCATACATCGTGAAAAAAATTGAATAAATAACTCACAATGGGATCGGTATGCTCCGTTAGCTGGGCCAGCTCGATGAGCACCTGAAATTGGAATTTTATTATATCTTAAAATCGTAAATTGATTATCCTTTCTGATCTTTCACATATTACAAATCATCGCTGAAACTCGAAATAGCTTTGCCCAACTAAAGACTCTCTTCGATAACCACAACCTTCCATCATTCTCATCCCTTCCTCCTCACCTCTGCATCATCGGGAATCAGCTCCACGTACTTCTGAAGGTGAGTACGCGCCTGGAATCACATCACTCATATTATAACTCACAATAGGATCATGGTTACCTGGTTAAGTTGACTAAGATTAGAGTTTTGATAGAAAGCGTTGTATTAATCGCTTAATATTGTATTGGCAATCTCAACAAGCACCTATGAAACATCAACGTTCCTCCTTTTCTCACAAGCTTTTATCTTTGTTTTCGCATCCTTGGATGGATTACTGGACTACCACCACTTCGCCGTACTATCATTCCCACTCGAAACCCTAACCCCCTCACCTTTGCTCTATAATCGACTCCCTTCTTTGCATCTCCTCCTGCTTGGGCATACAATGATCCGAGGATCTTCAGTGTCTCCGTGTTATTCGGATGAGGATCCAGAATCTTCTCGAAGCACGTCATCGCCTTCAATACGCCGATAGATTATTTTCTTATTCGTTGTGATAGCTATAATAATTCTCCAGGCGCGCACGAATTCAAATGTGCTTTAGAAAACGGAAAGTCTACGGCTTCAGCCCGACTACCACATCGCTATTTATTTTTGAGTGGATTTCCTTCTAGGATCATTCACTGAACTCGCTCCAGATAATGTGGGAGGATCGAAACGTCAACTCACCTAGTGAAGCAATAATTTCTGTGGTTCACCCTAATCCCCTCCCCTCACTCACATTAGCGTATTCCTTTCTCTGGATGTACATCTGACCCAATCCGAAGAAGGGAAGAATGAAGGAGGGAGAGGCGAATTGCGTCGACTGATAGTAGTACTGAAATCGAAACTATTTTACTACCTGCATCCTTACAATCCCCTCATTCGTTTCTTACCTCAATCGTTTCATCGTGATTCAATCAATAAGAAAATAAAATCAATAATTACCGTACCCTGAACGCTTTGTCGTAATTGCCAACTCTGTGCAGTGATCGTGCCAAATGGAAGCAACTTTCAGCTCGAATCGTCTCCGTGTCTGCGTTTTGGAAGGCAGCCCACGCGAGATGATCAACCTTCCCGAGCTCCTGCAACGAATGAAGAGTACTGTAGGCCATCGATTAATCAATCACGTCAGGAAAGACAACCATTAACAATAAGAAAGTATTTTCAAAATATGTGTTCCATTTGATTCTATTGCATGTAATCGCAAAGATCAAATTATAGTACAACGGCGTACATAATATCACCATCTTTCAAGTATCGGTAAATGTACTCACTCCTTTGTAGAAGAAGTGATTGGCGAGATGGTTGAGCACTATGGGATTCTCCATCTCCAGCTTGTACGCGCGGTACAGATTCTGCAATTGGGCGTTACATGGCTCAATGAGATTCATGTTTCATCTATGTTATATTTACTACTCTGTTTACATTCTCACAGTGATAGTTGCGAATCATATAGAACAAGCCCAACCTGTACTCCATTCTTGACTCCTTCCTCAGTCATCAAATTGGAATCCATAATGGAGATGGCACAAAGGGCTGCCACATTCATCGGATCCAATTGGAGTGCACGCTCGAAAGCACGTCTGCAATGCAATATTACTATGAACATCTCGTGGCTCCCATTTATCATCTCATCAACTATTTTTATTAGTATTTTCAAACATGGTTCTCTTTAACTGAAGATCTAACAATCCCATGACTTTAATAATCACAATGCAACATCGATCTAACCAGGTCGTTTTGCACACTCATCATATATTTTTTTCAATTCACCAATCCGCATAAACTGCCTTCTCTTCAATCACTATCCGTTTATGACATCTTCGAAACACTGATCTTCCCCCTTCTCACCTCGCATAATCCATCTTGTTCAGTTTAACGAAGCAATGGCCGAGTCCCACACGAACATCCGCAGGACAATCGGGTTTAGTGCGCAGCGCCTGAATATCAAATAGTTGATTGCCAATGAACACAAGGTGTGGGGAAGGTGCAGCTATTCAAATCGGTATGAATAACCATTTGTATGTCTTGAATTTGTTCGATTGATTGATCCTCATTCACAATATTACATTATTACAAAAATACAAAATTACAAAAATATGCAGCACCGACTACCCTAGACAGGAACGGAAAATAACGATAAGATAAGCCGGTCTCAATCTATGGGTAGATCAATGACAATTATATGAGTACAGTACCTTCTTGTAGAAGAATAATGCCTGGTTGTAATCCTTCTTCTGGAATGCAATGCAAGCCTTCCCGAGAAGAGCCGGAATGTTGCCCTGCTCGGACGACTGAAAAGGAGATGGTTACGGTAACTAAAGAGATACGGCAATTTCCCAATCGTCAACAGACTCTCTAGGTTGGTACGGTAATTCATAGGGTATTGAATCGCAAACTAACTCCTTGGAGGACGAAAGTAAACTGTTGATCGGCCTGATCGATCTTGTTTCCCTCCAACAGACAGAAGAGAGCACGACCGAGAAGATGGTTAAGATCGTACCTACAATTTATTCGATTAAAATAATAATTAAAATAAAATCGCAAACTAACTCCTTGGAGGACGAAAGTAAACTGTTGATCGGCCTGATCGATCTTGTTTCCCTCCAGTAGACAGAAGAGAGCACGACCGAGAAGATGGTTAAGATCGTACCTACAATTTATTCGATTAAAATAATAATTAAAATAAAATAAATCACTGACATTATAATCTTATCAGCAGTAGTGTAGAGGAGTGTGGCTTTCGTGTACAACTCCTTTCTCTTGTCCTTTGACCCTCGCTCACGATGACCCTGTAGAGATGGAGTTTCACAAAGAATTTAACATCAGCAAATTTCAAAGAGATTCAATATCATCATGGTATCGTATGATCAAATAAAATTCTTCCTACTAGTAAAAATAAATAATTAAATAAACTAACCTTCTTAACGTAGTAAGCAGCAAGTGTGTCGAGTGCTCTCACTTGATCCTTCTCGAATCCATAATAATCAAGAGTGGCTTCTCCTCCTGATTTCTCGAGGATCATCGTGAATACCTCGTATCGCTTCTGCTTGTAGTATTCAACCTGCATGATTTTTTATTAAACCAGCCTGAATTATCTCCATATTTCATAAATAGAATACTAGTCTACTGCTTCCAATAACGGTTGAGTTTCACGTAAACTATTCACTTTTCTAAATTGCTAATTAATTAATGATATTCTCTATTCACTAACCGCAGCTGTGATCCACACGTGTAATTTGGCGGATTCATCTTTCAGAATGCTTAGAATATCATCTCCGTCCGGCAACTCATGCACGTTCATTTCAATCACCTCCTGAATTTTGATTTTTTTGATAATAATTCATTTTCATTTTTTTTCATTTGTCAACAATACATTCAATACTGTTATGTTCCTTGATAATATTATTTAATTTGCGCCCTTTCAATTCAGTAATTGAGTTTTTCTCGACAATTTTATTCGTGCCCTTGGTCTCTTTTCATAACAATCAACAACAACATCAACAATCAAGCAGACTGTTCCTCAACAATCAATGCATACAATTCATTGAGTAGGCTCTCCTCGACGAATGGTTCGTGTTGGAATGAGATGATGGCTGCATTACTCAATCCTCGATGGGCATGACTTCCCACTTCCTTCAGAATCACCCTCTTAGCTGCTAATTCCTTCTCGAAACAGATAATGAGAGGAGGAAGAACTCTCTCCATCTCACTCACAATGTAGTATGAACGAGGACTACCTCGTTTATCCAGAAGAGATGATGATGGGGAGGAAATGGGAGAGGAAAGGGATGATAAGGAAGGAGTACGAGCAGAAGACGTGGGTGTGGATGGAGTGGAAGTGGAAGGGGAAGAGAGGGGAGAAGCAGAGAGAAGGGTCGATGATTCACACAGTTTCTTCATCGGAGCAAGACGGGATTGGGCTGTGCGCAATTTGCCAATTTGTCTGTCGAGATGATCGAGGGTCTCAGTGAGAGAATCGTGTGCCTTCACTACTCCCACCATTATTCGATCCCTTTGATCAGGGGAGAGATAATCAGTGGATGAAGAGGAAGGATCATCGGAAGGAAGGACTCCTTGAGTGTGGTGCACTCTCATTCTTCCCGTTGTGAACTTCTCCATTTGAGAGGCGGCCTCAACGGCGAGCTCGTTCCATCTTTTCGTTACATTCCAGACGTCGATCGCGAATCGACGAGTCGATTTCAATCGCTCCGCCTGAAAAGTACCAAGTTCGGTGTGGTTTGAGCGAGATTTCAAGCAATAAAATAGTACGAAAGACTGCTCCGAGGCCACACCGAAGTTGATACGCGCGCACAACAAATGGGGGCAGAGACCAAGGGCACAGAACTATCGATCGAAAGAAGCTAACTATTATGAAAGAGACTCACATCGTCGGTAGAGTTCTTGAGTGGAATGAGAAGTTTCCTCTGTTCCACGACCATTGTGATTGAGCGGAGGTCGGTTCACGGGGAAGATCTCCCCACGTTCACCGTCGATTCTGCAAAACAAACAGTGTACAACGTAACATGGAAAACGACAAAATCGTAAAGCAATACATTTTAAAAATAAAATTTGAAATTAAAACAGAAAACCGCAGTGAGCTACCGACTCATATTACGGTAACGAAATTTTGAGGTTTGGATGAATCACGTTCTGAGTTTATTTTATTTATTCTGATTTTTTTCACAGCAACCTTTTCCAAAGAAAACGCAGAGTCAGGGAGTCTGTAAGTCGAAAAAAAAAGTTTGAGAAAGACCAGGAAATTCCGTGCAAGAAAAAATTGTGAACAATTTTTTTCATAAACTTGGAAACGGTACTCCCAACTGCGGATTTTGGACGAGGTCGTTTTGTGCTTCGAATGCATATTTTTTCTTCAGTTTTGTTGATCTTGCCGCGGATTTGAGTGGTTGCCTATTTTTTAAGCAGAAGAACAACTTTTATGGTTGTCTCCTCGCTTGGCAAGATCGACACTTCCCGAAAAGATCTGACCGAGCGAACTCGTGCCATATTAATTGTTCAGGCGTATTTTTGTAATTTTGAGAGTTATTTCGCTAAATTAGGCATGCTGAACAATCTGCGAAAACTTATTACATTGTGTGTAATCAAGTTTGAAATATTCGCTTGAAAATGGTTAAAAAACGCGACGCGTACTACGGTAGCGCGACGCACGAGAGCTCGATTCTTTCGCCCGTCGCTGTGGTTGCTGTGTTTTTGGATTCCGGAGTATATGACTATGATTAAAATACTCAAAATAAAATGTTACACAGTTAGCTTATTTGGTATTTTTTTATTTAAGATCATTACTTTCGTTTTTTCCATGATTCTATTTTTTTTTAATTTTGGATAATTTTAGATCAATCTAGTTCTCCGATCTGAATTACTAAGAGAGTTCGTAATCCATTGCATCACATCACGAACAGTACGATTTGAATGAGTAGAAGAGTCGAAAGAAGTACCGGAGAGTTCTAATGGTGTTTGAAGTTATAGGCGCCCTTTTCTGAGCCTCTATCATCTCATTCCATCTGAATGGGCTACACTCAAATGAAGGAATGATGCATTCAATGTTCGAAGAATAAATAGAAGACGTCCCTGGTTTCCTCTCATACGATCCCTTCCTTCAACTTTCAATCGTTTCCTCATGAATATCTCTCTGTCGTTCTATCGTATCCCAAATCAAGATGTATCTCATTCAATCTTTCATCGTAATACTAATATGCGATTCGAGGTCGATTATTTCGTCGATTTGTGATTTCTCTTCTCATCTTTCTCCGCATTAGGGGAGTTCCAATGCAAAAAAGGGTCGTTTGTACGGTAGATTAGATTGAATGAGGAATAGATACCGACAAGGGAGAAGATGACAGAGAGAAGTCTATTAGAGTACGAGTCCATCCACTTTAGATCCATTTCCATGATAGCCATTCCATTACCATTCTCTCTTTATTCTTCTGTCTTCAAACCCCTCAGCACAGTTTAATTGTGCCCGAACACTGAACACTTCGGCTTTTCCTCTCCATTTCGCACTCTTCATTTCAAGGCTGAAAGTGTGAAATGGGAATGAAGAGTGAGAGAATGCAGTGATGATACCGATCTCCGCACTCAAAAAATGGGCGCCATTCGAAAGGTCGGACTTGCGACAGAGGGACGACTATTTGTCTTCATTTGCTATTCGGTTAGTCCATTCAGCACAGGTGTCTCTTCCTCTATTGGAATAAAATCGACCTTGGATACCGTAATCTATCCTTCTGGATACGGTAATCCATTCCATTGATCTTCCATTCGTCATTCAGTCAGATGCTTCCTCGGTTCTTATCACGTTGGAAGTAAACAACACGAAACACTCCCCATAGTTTGATTCCCTCTATATTATCAGCGCATTTCTCATGAGATTCAACTCACTCACAGAATCAATGACGAATGACCAATATCGAAATAATCATTTCCTTCTTCCAATTGATACTCTATTCCACAAATACTTCTCATAGTTGAATTCCCATTGAATTCTCATCTCTTTTATCATTCCATTTCCTTCTCCTTTCCTCTTCTCTTATTTCTGTTGATTCTCGCCATACTTATCTGTCCATTCCATCTCCACACCTCTTTTTTGGCTCTTCCCTTCACTGTTTCAGTTCTATCGACCCATACCGTAATCCATCTGTTCTCCCTTTAGGACCTCTCTTCTCTCCTCTCTCAACCTATTCTCTAATCCAGAACCTATCCTTCGTCTCTTCATTCCTCCTTCTCTCTTCACTCCTCTTCACTTCTCTTCACTCTCCTCTTAACTCAATCCCTCTCTCATCCTTGGGTATTATCTCATGTCTTTCCTTCCTTCGAATCACTTCATTCATCGAGTAACCTGAGTTCTCCTATCTACGTATCTTCCATCTCATACAGTAATCCTGACTACCGTACCTTCCCTCTACCGTACTCATGGACCAGTCACGAGGGTACGGTATGGAATGATAATCTGTGACATTCATCTCTAGCTTGCAAACATATTACGAGATTCAACTCTGTCACACTGATAACCTCTTCTTTCTCTCTCAGCTTTTCAATTTCCTTCTCTCTGTCCACACCCCTCAAATCAACATTGATTACTGTACTCATCAATCAATAATTGATTACCGTAATCCTCCTTCTTCCGTTCAGGATGTACGAACCAATGGCAGTGCTGCGGAGTCTGGCCGAATTGCAGCACAAATTCCAACCCGACCCGTGCAGCAATTCAATCGACTTCTCTTCTCCCACTTCTGCAGCTGCAAACTATGAAGAAGCACTGAGCAAAGCTATGGAAGGTAAGTGATCTTTGATCTGTTCTGTAAGATCGAGTTTTCTGCACTTTCTGCACCTTTCATGCACTTTCTCTTCGCAAACAAATTAGGAAATTATTGGTCACATATTGATTTCTTCATATAACTGCTACAAATACTGCTTGAATTCCATTCCCAATAAGTTTCACAATAGAACGAGTCCATTCGTCATCATATCGAATGATGGAGTGAGAGTGGGAAATAGTTTCCAATCTCTCGTCGCTTCATCATAATCTTTAATTTGGCCAAAACACTCTTGAGTGCAGAATAATGCCGTCTCACTTCTGGTAGATTGCACTCTCTCACTTTTCCATGCTCTCTCGTCTTTCTGTAGATGAGATAGCATGAGGAAATGAGAGAGTATTTCGAAAATGAAGTATTTTCTTCAGATGGAGACTACAAGAACACACCAGCCTTCCTTGCCGAGGAAAATCAAGTGAAAGTCATCGAATACAAGGGAGAAAATGTGAGTTGAAATGGAACTTCCGGATTGAAATTGATGATTTCAGGTTGCGAGTTTCATCATCAGCAACATTGAAATGATCTGTCTACCTCAAGTGAGTCATTTTCTTGCTTTTGCTGCTAGCCTTTGCAAAGGTTTCCATTGAAGAGAGTAGTACACTACTCTTCATCCATTGTCCTTCTTCTATTTCCGGTCTACGAACTTTTCCTGAAGAATATGGTCGGAGGTCTGCACACAGTCTACACAAAGCTGAAGAGACTCGAGATTTCTCCCCTAGTCTGCAATGTTGAGCAAGTGAGCACTTTTCTTCTAATTTCTTCTTTCCATTCATCACTTTCTTCAGTGTCTATCTATTTCTGAAGTATTCCTTTCTGTATCCGTCTTGGGCATTCTCTTGTTTGTCTTCATCTCACAGACGTCAGCTAGAAATCACATGTTGACCATTATTTATGAATTCTTTTGATTCAACTGACTGAAACCTTTCATTCATCCTTTTCCAATCCGCACTTAGGCTCACAAATAAATAGACGACCACGCGCATTCGAGAACCTTCTATGCCACAGCCTTACTAAAAAAAACTACCTTGCTCTCTCAATTTTCAATGATCTCTTGCTGGTCATTCATAACTATAGATCATTCATCGAGTCATCATTGCCAGAACCTTCCATGGGCAGAATCCGTGCTTCATACGTAGTCAAGGAGTAAACACGGTTCCGAGTAGTAGAAATAGATGTCCCACGCGTCAGCTTACCTATATTATCCCTCCATCTCCTCTTTCCTCTCTAGAGGATCCTTCCTTCGATGTAGAGAGTAGACGGAAACGAGAGAATCCCGTCTCACTTCCTCTTTATCCTCAGGTAATCTTCCTTCCTTAGGTCCGAGCTCTACGCTCCCTTGGAGCCATCCAACCCGGTGTCAATCGATGCAAATTAATTGCCAAAACGGACTTTGATCTGCTCTATGACGATTGCACTTCATCGTGGTACGATTATCCATTCAATACCGTATGAATTCTACAGTATTCCAATCGATTGTTACAGTAACCGACCGGGTCGACCTGCCAAACGAGTGACCGACGATTGGCTCACGGCACAACAATCGCTTGCCGCGGCCAAGCAGTCCAAGGGTACGGTAGAATATCGATTTATTGATCGATCTATGATGTATTATCGATTTTTCAGTGGAGGTTGGCTCCCCGCCAATCGTTGTTTCTCAATCAGGCCCATTCTCTGCTGAATCCCTACTAAACTCTACGACTCCATCAAATATTCTCGGTAAGAGAATCTCGATCGATCGATGGATACGGTGACCTATCGTATTCAGGTTCATCTCTTCTCTCTGGAATGAATTCTCTCAATGGATCTCAATCTGCTCTTCTCGGTCTCTTGCCTGGCTTCAATCACATTCTCATGCAGCAAGTGATAGCACAGCAAGCGAAGCTAAGGTTTGATCTTTGATCTTTTCCTCGATCGGATATTGATCTTTGATCTCCAGAGAGACGCGTGAGAGGGAGTGTGAGAATGAGGATGACGATAGACGAGAGGATGGAGATCAAAGTAGGGAAGAAGAGGAGAAGGATGAGAGTAATTCATGCACTGGTTAGTTATTATTCATTAACTATCTATTTTTATTATAAATGTGAATATTTTTTAATCCGAAAAATATTACAGATGACTCTCCGATGAGCAACAAGAAACGGGAGCAGAAGTCTGAGGTGGGTAGAGATCAATGATCAATTTGGATCCTAGTTGATCGATTTACAGACGAGAAGCAGAGATGATTCAAGTAGTCGAGATGACTCGAAGAGTGTGAGAAATATTGTGTTCATGTAGTGATTGACTCGATCTGTTTCTTCGATTCTCATTGTAAGATATAATCTGAGAAATGGATAGATTGATTGTCATTGTTATTTTTCTTGTGCAATGATTGGTTCTACTTGTGACGTCGTTGTCTCGTGATTACTGATAAGTCCCATTGATTATCACGATCGAGAACATATTGGAGAATGGAGCGAGATAGAACGTCATCATTCAATTTCAGTTGTCTCCCAACAACAATTCGACGACATCATCACAGAATCAGATGAATTCCCACGACTTCTCCAAATTGATCTCCCTCCTTGAAAGAACTGTGGAACATTTCAAGAAGAGAGGTAAATAAATACCATCTTGAGTATGGATTGATTCCCTATTCAGAAGACGTCATGGAAGAGAAGGATCGACGGGAAAGGGCGGAAAGACAATTGGCAATGGAGAGGAAACGAAGCAGTTAGTTGAGATCTTCTTTTTCATAGATTGAAACTCATTTCAGATTTATACATAATCCGTTGGAATCGGACTAGAAGAGAAATGGCTTCACTTCGAGAACGAATAAAAGTACTGGAAGAATCATCGGGAGGCGTCTAAATTATGCTACTATCGAATATTGTTTATTACTAATATTTTTTTGCTTCTTTCATAGCTTTATCGTTTAGCTATTCTTCTCATTTACCATTTTTCGAACAGTCAAAATGGTGAAATGGTCAGTGTTTGAAGAAGTTTCTCACCCCATCACAGGCCAATTTGTCTCTCCATTTATCCCCTTTATGGTCTCATATTTCCCATATCCCAATTACTCAATCAATAATCTCATCCCTACAATAATCGATAATCCGTGGTAGTTCAATCAACTAAATCGCAGTAATGAATATCCTTCGCCCATCTTGCCTCTACGAGTTTCATCCCTATCGAATAAACTGATTTTATCATCTAATTATGTTAGTAATGTAGTGATACCAATGTGAGTGAGATTATTATTATTGTTAGAGCTTTGATCTTTGATCTCTGGTTGCCGTTGACGGTTTGACGACGAGCTGAGAATGATCTTATCATACGCGAAGTTGCAACGAGAGAGTCCATTCTAATTATTTCGAGATGGAAATGAGGATCAATTTGCATGGCGTCGAAGTGAATCTCGTTCGTGAGACTCTTCACTCTTCTCTCTTCCGTTCAAATCGAGTGGTCGACGACTATGAAGAAGGACGATTTGAAGAAGGAAGATGAAACTCAGAGGAAATCATCGGAGCCATTGGTCAGTGATCTTACTCCTTGATCTCCCTAAGACCCCGTGCTAATCAATGAATAATCTAGGAAGTGACGGCACCCGGACAGCTGCCTCAACTGCCTCAGCCACAGCCAAGGGCATCGATCAAGGGCAGTCTGGGAAGATCGGAGAGGGGACGAAAGAAGAAGACCAAGGATCCAGGTATGGTAGACGACTACAGTACCCTCATACCGTAATCTCTTGAGTCGCCGGCGGTAAGAGGAAGAAGACGTTGAGTAAGGACTCTACAGCTCCAACGGCGAAAGAGAAGACTCCCGCAGAGAGCATTCTTCCTGATCCACGGGTACTGTACATGGGATACTGTAGATGGGATTATCGTTGACTGTTCTGTATTAGACAGTATGGATGTGTAAGTGACGACCTGCGAGAACTGTAGGCTACTTGAGATAAACAGGGTTCAATTTGGATTACGGTAGTGTAGTGTAGAGTGTGCAGAGAGTTGATCTTTGATCTTCCTATCATTCGATACGGCATTTCAGACCCGAGAGACGAAGCACTGGCTCGTACGATCCTGCGCACTCGAAAAAGGTACGGTGTGATGAAGGATTACGGTAGATTGAGTGACGATCGATAACTGACTTTCTTACTTCAGAGCAGGCGGAAGCAGACAAAGCCTTCGATCTAGCAACGAAGGCTGCAGGAAAGGCAAGGAATTGCTCGGATACTTCCACTCAGGAAAAGAAGTGAGTACGGTAGGATTACGGTAGATTCCAATTTGGTTGATTAGCAAGAATTTATGGTGATGGGCGTATTTTTTGTTTACCATGATCCATATTTTGCAGTCCGGAAGAGGAGAAGGAGCTAAAGGCAGAAAAGAAGAAGAAAAAGAAGAAGGACGATGAACAAAAGGAGATATTCCTCAACGAGAAGGTCAGTATCACACTGTATGGAACCATTTGATCTTTGATCTTTCAGAAGCACCAGGATTCGCCCAACGCCAAATCGCCCGAGGCCAGCAGCACCATGGTGGGTGTCGTACTGTAGGGGTACTGTGCTTTTCTTCTTCCGTCCATCGATAACTGATGCTGGGCTGGGGAATACGGTAGCCTGCAATCACTAAATGACTTTTCTTCAGTTGGAGGAGATGGATTTCGAAAATCGAGTGATGGAGATGACGCACGTGAAGAAGCTGACAACATGGAAGCTGGTTGGCTCCGCCCCCTTTTAAGCTCCGCCCCTTTCTGACTCCGCCCCCTTTGCAGTCTTTCGTGCTGATGTCCAACTTCTTCCGTCTGCCCATCTTTCTCGTTGTCACCAAGTACTACGTCACCTACGGAGGTTGGCAAAGAAAAAGAGAGATCAAAGATCAATTCTCTTTAGCATCGTTCATCGGCGTGTGCGGTCTGATGATGCTGGCCGTGGGCATTCCCACTGTCTTCCTCGAGTTATCGATGGGACAGGTACGGTATCGACGAGGGTACGGTAGATTTATTGATTTTTTCCAGTTCACTTCACTTCCACCCAACACGTTCTTCGCACGCATCACACCGATTGCGCAAGGTAAATCAATTACTGACTCATCCTATTCCTGGGAGTGCGAAATTGGCGAGATATATCAAAAATCAATTGTATGACCATAAAAGTCGCCTGACAAAATGAAAGGCTATTTCGAAAAATGAGGCAAAAGAGGAAGGTCCCGGGGAGATTTGAACTCCCGTCGCAGGATTCAGAGTCCTGAGTGCTAACCGCTACACCACGGGACCGCACGCTCGTTGTTGTCAAATAATGGTTTATGAGCACGCGCTTTGCTCTCACCTTCTCTTCTCTAATGAGATCCAATCGAGAACCGGATCCTTTGATGGAAGGCTCTTTTTTCTTGAGAAAATATTCGGTCAAAATAACTGTTTAAAATACATTGGTGATCTTTGATCTTTAATCTCTAGATCTACTATTTCTTGTAGGCGTTGGCTTCTCTATGATCGTCCTTCGCTGTTTCGCACTCGCATGCATCCATGTCGATGTAAGGTACGTATTCTGCAGACTAAATACTGTATCGAAGATGGATACGGTGCATTGATCTTTGCTCTCTGGCTGTCATAAGTATCTAGAATCTTCGATAGGACGGTAAACGGATAAGTTGATCTTTGATCTCTATCAGATACCTCTTCCTCTTCTTCCAACACGTCTCCCTCGCTGGCGCTCCTGCGGACGATCGATGTGCTCACGCGGGAATGCCATGTACGGAGTTGATCTTTGATCTTTCTAATTTGATCATTGATCTTTCCAGTTTGTAACACACACAAGATGTGCGAGGGTGAACAGGAGGCGGGTCTCTACGGCGCGTGCATTCGGCCTACGACCCATGATGTGAGTGAACTAGAGGGTGGTAGTTTTGAGGCTATGAAAGATTCCAAAATTAACAAGCATGGGCAGCCAAGGGGTGTTGTTATTCCGAATACGATACATTCATTTTAGATTCTGGCTGAGGATATTCGATTCGGAATCTGAGACGTTTACTGCAACAATACATATTATGACAAAATTCTATTGTTTGTTCATTTTCAGGTGGCCTTCAAGGATTCGGTGCTTGGAGAGGTGATGAAACTGCGTGCGCTCCAGTCAAGTCCCACACAGCTGCTCGTGTTAGTTGATCTTTGATCTTTAATCTTTGATTTGTACTTTGAACACCTTGAAAGATGACTGGTGTAGTTCCTCCAAAATTAATTGTTCATTGTCAGCAGCGTAGATCTCAGTGATCTTGCTTATTTGGTCTTTGATCTTTTCAAGTGAGAACGAGCTATCAGTCCACAACGTGTACGTTCTCTTCTCTCAATTGGCCCTCCTCTTGCTGTCCGGAGTCCCACTCATCGATGGAGCCGAGTTCTTCTCTACAGTAAGTCCGAAGATCGATTACAGTATGCAAGGTCGATCGACTACTGACTTTCCAAGCCAATAAGTTCGTTAGTTGCCTGACTACTGTATCTAGGATGAATCGTGAACTGATTTTCTCTCCCTCTCAGATCGCTCCATTCCTTGCAATGGCCTCCTTCGCCACACCTGTCGTCATCTTCTTCTTTCTGGAAATGGATGGAGACTTGAATGTGAGACAACTACCAAATTATAAACTACGGTGCCAAATATCCTATTTTTCGTGCATATAGGTGTTTTCTCCAGAAAACAATTTGAAATGGCACTCTACAAACTCGCACTGAAATGAATAAATAATTTTTAAAATTATTAATGAAAAAATTGAAGCGCTTTCGAGCCGGTTGGAACGGGGACATGGACGGATTCGCAGATCCATTCGCATGGATTGTCGCCTTCTGTTTGGTGAGTAGACCACGCCCCTTTCTAGACTCCGCCCCTTTTCTAGACTCCGCCCCTTTCTAGGTGATGAGCATGTTCAACGTGGGCGAAGGCACGTGGATGTTCATCGGATCGTGGCTCAATTTCCGTCACAAGAAAGTCTTCCGGTGAGATACTTCTCTAGACTCCGCCCCTTCCTAAGCCCCGCCCCCTTTGCAGTTCCCTCCTGTACGCTGTGGGCTGTCAACTCGTCCTCATGTTCATGATGTCATTCGTGTTCACTGCATGGGCAGTCAACATCGTTCACTACCAACACAACGGATTCCTCACCCATGGAGAGACAATGGCCATATGTCAGTTTGGTAGGGGTACGGTAGGCTGGAGATATCTGATACGAATTACGACAGATTTAGTAGCAGAGGTTATCGATTCCATGCTACGTCTTGACAACTGTAGTAAAATTGATTAATTTCAGTGCGTGATCGACCACTCGAGTTCTGGCTCACGCTACCGACTAAGGTGAGTAGGGTAAGAATGGGGGTAAGAACAGTAGGGTAAGAATGGAACAGGGTTCAAAGATCAACGATTAAAGATCAAAGATCATTGTCAGGTGATCCCGGACAAGCACGACAGCTACATGTTCCTCGCCTACTTCCTCTTCACGGTCAACTCCCTTGGATACCTGGTAAGACTACGGTAGTGAGCGAGTACGATAGGGTTTAGGAATATTGTAGAAGCGACTTTTTGCTTTATGCAGTGATTAGCAAGAGTTCAAAGATCATGCCTCCATCAGGATAATCTCCGCCCCCCCCCCCCTTTTCCCAATTGCCTTCATCTTTCCATTGTAGATCACAACGGGAGAATATCTTCTCGTTTCGATGCTTCGTGGTTTTCCCTTCCTCGTTCGTGTTCCGAAGGCACAATTTCGAGGAACCGCCCTTCTGGTCAGAATTTACCGGCTCTTCCTCCAAACATGAGTTTCCGGTCCGAAAGATACTGCAAATGAACCTGCAGATTCCCTGTCTTGGATACTTTGAGATTTTAATTTCTATCTTTTTTTATCATAAATATGATTACAGATGATGGCAGGCTGTTCGATGGCCATTGCGCCCTTTCTTATCGATGGTGTCAGTGATTTGATTAATTTTATTTTGAGAACTCTTTGAAGAATCCTCCTCTTCAATTTGAGTCTTCGTCCATTTTCATGAATCCTTGTTTTGCCTGAAATTTGTCAGAGAAAATCGGACGATCACTCAAATATTAACATACAATTAACTTAACCAAAAACTAAAATAAAATCACGATTTCAGCACGTTTTCAAGAATGCGAAAGTGCACTACGCCTATCTGGCCATGATGCTCGTCGTCATCTTCTATGAGGTGGGGCGGAGTAAAAATGAAAAGTGGGCGGGGCTTGGAGTGGGCGTGGCTTGCAGGAGCCTCTTGAGACAAAGGAATGGCTGTCGAGGGGGTGTGGCCCAATGGGGGCGGAGCTAATGAGAGTGCTCATTCCAGATGACCATCTTCGTCTACATCTACGGTATTCAACGAGTGCTTGTCAATCTGAAGGTGATCCATTGATTCATAGGCTACCGTATCCCTACCACCTACTCTACCGTACCCCGGTTACGGATATGTATCGTATATTTCGTGGTTAAACCGGCACGGTAACAACGGAATCGAAAGGAAAGATCAAAGATCATAATGAATTGCCAGGTGTTCTATCGCGAGTTCCCTCCTATTCTCATTCGTTTCTCCCGTCTCACCTCCTACCTCAAGTTGTGCTATCGATTCATTGTCATGTGGCTGCTCATGGTAAGTGGGCGGTCCAGAAAAGGTGGCGGAGTTTATGAATTCCCAACTTTAGCTGGGATTCGCGTACGCTACGCGCTACGTTAACGTGAACAATATGTCGCTGCTGAGTCTCATCTATTTGGGAGTGATCACTCTACCGTGGATTATCGGATTCTGGAAGGTATGAAAGGGATGTGGGTCAAAAAAGGGGCAGAGCTTGATGGAATAATTACATTCCATTAATTGGAGATGGCTCGTCATTCGGAGACTACACACGCAGTGGTTACACTCTTCCGATCGGATGCTCGATTTGGTCAGTCACCCGATCTCTCTATTTGGCACATTCTCTCGCACATTCTGACCGACGAAGGAAGTGTGGAATGAGGATAAAATCGATATCTAGAGGGGCATACCGTAATCTACCGTACTCTATCTAGGTCCATCAGCGGTCGAGGATCGCAAATCGGCGGCAACCGAGGAGAATAAGATGGGCTCGATGGGATTGCACTGAGGAGACCACGCCCCCTTTTGTCCCATCCACTTTGTAGATGGATCAGTTTCAGTCTTTGATGATAAACGCATTGCATGCATATTTTGTGAATACATATTTCAGACAAATTTTGAAAAGCTGGATTTTAATTGAATTGCTCCCTATCCAATAAATTCTTACCGTACCTGTTGACCTTCTCATTCGGAATCTGACACAATTGATTCTGCTAAACCGCTCTCTTCTTCTTTGTTCGAAGTGAATAACAACTGTTCTCGCTCCATTTTCCACACATTCCTTCCCTCTCCCCTCGGCCCGAGTGGTCCACTTCGATAATGTCCGACCGCGTTGATAACAGCGCCTCAAAGGCGAGTTCTCGAGTTGGTTTGAAATAATTACAGCCCTTCGCAGGTGCATATGCTCCTCGAGATCGCATGCAATGCAGTCGAGGAAGCCACAAAAATAGTGAGTTTCGGCAATCCTATTTGATATGATCATCGAGTTCTTTAGATCGACAAGGGTCGCGGTCGCGAGACGCAGCGCCAGGTACCGTATCCAAGAGTTGCATCGAGATGCCGTCAGAGCACCTCACAATTATGATTCAGGACGACATCTCAGCCTCCGACGAGGAAATACAGATCGTATTTGAAAAGAAGAACGTTAAGGTCGGTTATCCACACATCGACTCGTCATCCATTATCGTCTCCTCTTCCAGGAGGGCCCCTTGGCCACCTCGTCCAGCGATGCTCGCCCCATGAGCGCTTCGGTCGCTCGCAGCGACTCCGCGTCCAAGTGCATCGGAGCCTCCGCAGTCGGAGTTGATGGAACGACGCCTCGGTCTCAGGTAGATATACGGTACTTGGTCCCATTCTCCCCTCCTGACATGCTCTCTCGCTGAGTGGGACAGAGTGAGAGAGAAATGAGTTTTACACGAATTCCTGCGTTTATTGGTTGACCAAAGAATATTCCGGGTGTTCTAATCTGGGATGATGATAAATGGATGCTTTGAGATCGGTCCAATGGTCGGTTGCGCTTCCGGCAAGCAGAAGGTCGGCAAGCAGAAGGGCGGGCCCTACACGGTAAGCTGATCCTTTCTAATCCATTCCATTGCTTCTGCATTCCAGCCTCTACCATACCATCCAGTGAAGTGTGAAGAGTGCAACGACCCGGATAGAGTTTGTTCCATCTTCATCCATCAGATATTGCTCATAATTTCAGAGGCCTCTGAGGAACCTCGTTTCCCTCCTCACCCATCTCGAATCTTCTCATGGTATGAAACTGAAGACAGTGAGTGTTGTAGGAATAATATTTTTCATATTTAATGCCCTCTCGATTCTTGTTCTATAACGCTAATATATGTGAAAAACAAGAATTCGATCTCTCTATCTACTGGCCATCTTCCAGATGAAAAAAGTGATCAAATGCGCGTGCAGCACTACGAAAATCTACCGATGCCGAGCATCGGCCAGCACTCACTTCACAAAGGTAAGAAAGAGCCGAATTATGTTGAGCATGTGAACATTACAGTGCAGACAGATGATGCGAATGGTGGACGAATGAGGGAATGAGGCACGACACGCGCCCGACACTCGCACACAACGACAAGATTCACTCGTACTGTTTACTCGTCTGATAAAGAGATTAATATCATTTTATATATGAGCTTATTACAACGTATATTAAAAATCTAATTAAGTAAATTCATTATGAAATTAACAAAGAATTGTGCTTGGATTGAATTGGATGTGATTTTTTTCCCTTTCGTCTCTTTCCTTCCTTGGGAAAGTGGATTTGATTCCTTCCCTGTGGATCAAGGAAGGAGAATGAGATCTGAATTATCCTTCCTTGATCCACAGGGAATATACAGATCAATATACAGGAATATACGGATCAATATTGCTGTGTACAAGCCTCTTATTTAATTATACTTGTAAATCATAATTGTGACCTGGCACAACTACCGTAACCCCAACGCCTATTGCACTTTCCCTGCGTGGCGCGCTGATACTCAGTCAAGCGCGCTCAGTTTTCGTTGACGTATT
>LS485029.1:0-32839 GCA_900490705.1 Pristionchus arcanus
AGCTCGTAACGATTTCACAAACAACTGAACTGATTAGCGCGCAACTTTAGAATAGTCAAGGAAAGTGCAATCCTATCATATTCAGACACCAGGGCATACACGAAGACCTTTCGTAGCTCTGATCACTGAAAAGTAAAAAGATGAGGTCGATAAGGACGACGTTGTTGTTGCGTAGTTGAAGCGAAGGATATTGCTTATTCCAATTTCACACGCTCTATTGCAGCTCTAACAGACGAGAGAGCACGCGAAATGATGAGATATACGTCGTTTTCTAGTGACAGATGAAACTGATCAACGAATGATAAATGCACAGCAACACTAAACTTCACTCGCGAAATCACGCCGACTTCAGTCTGTTTATTAGACAAAACGAAAAAAAACAAGAATGAATCAAGAAGTCGTGGTTCCTTGCCCGTAGGAGACAGTGAAGGCGCTGGGCGCGTCTTTCACTTTCCGAAAGATGCTACGACGTGTATGGAAGAGATCGATGATGAGTCTGCAAAATAGTTTCATCTCGAGTGTTTTCAACAAGGATTGCACCCATCGATTCCGTGAGCGAGATGCCACATGAAAGTTGTTGATAGGAATCGCGCTGAAACAAAATACAATAACGAAAAGTGTTCTTAACAACCAAAATGATCGGTGAGCGTTGGAGTGACGAAGGCGAAAACAGTGAATGTAATCAATAACGGAACGCTCTGGCTAAATGCCTGAAATGCCAATATTCAAGTAGATTTGAGGGACCGTACTTTACCTGTTTGAACAATCTGATTTCCACAGCTCGATTGCTTGTGAGATCACTTTGGACAGTCTGTAACGTGCTTTTCTTAATTTCCGTTAGCTCTCCCTATATCCACTAAATATTCCATAATTGTTCACCTCAGAGCGTACTGCGTGCAGGTAAATGATCGTTATCACATCCAACATCAATACACATCCAAACTCAATCGTTATGGGAAGCACATTGAAGTTTCTGAGCCAACTATCGGTAACTGATCTCGAATTGAACTAACGCTTCGTAGTATATTCCGATTTCGCTTTTCGAAAAAGTCCACTGCATCGTTTTGTGATCGTAACAAAACCACAGGTCGTCAACTAAAAGCGATGAATGCTCAGAATAATAATACTATTTATAATTGCTCTGCGCATAACTATTCTTGATTTATTCCCGTAGGACTATTAGTCACTTTCTTCGCAAATGAACTGTACGAATAGTAAACGGAAAATCTCCGGAACACATTTTCTATTTTGATATATTCATAATATTGTCTAAAAAATAACCAAACACGAGCGGAGAGCATTGCGCCAATGACAGGAATAGTGCAGCGAAAACAGCTACAGTCGTGGTTCTTGTTGTGATGTACCTTCAAAATCATTGTCAGTCCAACGATTTAACGACGAATAGTCATCAGAATTTCTCATTTCTCTGTACTTCACAGACGAAATGGAGCTCAGGGACACCCTCAGGTGTTATTTTTATGAATTATTCGAATAATAGTGACTAACGTATTTATTTTGAGAATTTGATTCAAGAGGTCACTCTATCGTCTCATCATACCATTGACTGGCGGGGAAGGCGAGTGTGAAGAGACGATTGGCCGAAATGAGCATGTGAAAGCGAACGCCGACCACCCACAGCGACATACCCACCTGTGATGGAATAATATTCTGCAATGCCCCAGTCTCGGATGCGTCGGGACTGTGTTCCCGTATGTAAGAAAGAACATAAATGATGTCAATTCCGAAATCATTCTTTCAACTCGCGTCTCGAAGACGGGAAAACTTGAGGTCTACATAGAACCCACCATTCCGATGATTCTGCTGAGCATGGTGCCGACCGCGAACACTCCAGAATCCGGCATTACGTACCTCAAATTACTTATGCTACATGAAATCGAATTCAGTAATATGCCGCTGACTGAGCCATCGGATGAGTTTCTGTAGGGCACGAATCAAAATGAGAAAGAAATATAGTGAGACATGACAAACCAGACTGAATTGAGTACTAGCACGAAACTGTTGTTTGCAGCGAGTGCTGCACAAAGAATTCCGAATCTGAACAATAATTTGTATGAGGAAAATAGTCAAATCTGGAAAACTGACGATGAGTGCAATTTGATGCTTTTAATAATTGTGAAAATTGCGATTATGTTCGTTACGAAGCCGAAAACTGACGTCTGAACGCTTTTATTTTTTGATGATGAACATTACAAAAAAGGCTACCACGTGCACGAGAGCAGTCGCGAATTGAATTCGATTTCTTTCCATTTGAGTTCGGTCGATTTATGCTTGGCGCATGGCTTGAATGACTAACATGAATGAGCGATTTCATTTTATCACCATGGTTCTCTCCCTTGGGGATCGTCGTTAGATTTTCGCTTATGAACGGCTCGTTAGTCACCCATTCACATGTATTCAATCAACGCATGGATATCGCAAAACCGTGACATAGAATAGTTAGCGTTGAAGCTCTATAAGCTTGCAATACATTTCCTGATCCATGCGATTCATCTTTGAACAGAAACAAGAAAATATTTTATATCATTTACAAGCAGACAATAAATCTGAACGATTTACTTCATTACTCATTACTGATGTTCATGGATCGACCTCATTGTACTGTATCTGCAAATGAATTTCATATTAGTAGGCTATATCGGGCAGTGATCTCACTCTGAAACCCCTCTTGCTTCCTGTTCCACTCGGCTTCCAGTTCACTCTGAGCACGTTCGACTTCACTGTCGTGAATGTATTCGGAGTAAGGATTGTTCCGGTCAGGCTGCAAATAATTTGTAATTCGGCCGTTTTGGAAAACACTTTTCGCAGTGAGAGTTCATGTGTCAAGTTGAAAAAAATCACTTGGCAAGAAGATTTGGTCCGGCGGGTCCCTCGAGTATCTCCAGGAAGTCTTTGTTCGATTCGGCTCCCGTAGGACTATTAGTCACTTTCTTCGCAAATGAGCTGTACGAATAGTAAACGGAAAATCTCCGGAACACATTTTCTATTTTGATATATTCATAATATTGTCTAAAAAATAACCAAACACGAGCGGAGAGCATTGCGCCAATGACAGGAATAGTGCAGCGAAAACAGCTACAGTCGTGGTTCTTGTTGTGATGTACCTTCAAAATCATTGTCAGTCCAACGATTTAACGACGAATAGTCATCAGAATTTCTCATTTCTCTGTACTTCACAGACGAAATGGAGCTCAGGGACACCCTCAGGTGTTATTTTTATGAATTATTCGAATAATAGTGACTAACGTATTTATTTTGAGAATTTGATTCAAGAGGTCACTCTATCGTCTCATCATACCATTGACTGGCGGGGAAGGCGAGTGTGAAGAGACGATTGGCCGAAATGAGCATGTGAAAGCGAACGCCGACCACCCACAGCGACATACCCACCTGTGATGGAATAATATTCTGCAATGCCCCAGTCTCGGATGCGTCGGGACTGTGTTCCCGTATGTAAGAAAGAACATAAATGATGTCAATTCCGAAATCATTCTTTCAACTCGCGTCTCGAAGACGGGAAAACTTGAGGTCTACATAGAACCCACCATTCCGATGATTCTGCTGAGCATGGTGCCGACCGCGAACACTCCAGAATCCGGCATTACGTACCTCAAATTACTTATGCTACATGAAATCGAATTCAGTAATATGCCGCTGACTGAGCCATCGGATGAGTTTCTGTAGGGCACGAATCAAAATGAGAAAGAAATATAGTGAGACATGACAAACCAGACTGAATTGAGTACTAGCACGAAACTGTTGTTTGCAGCGAGTGCTGCACAAAGAATTCCGAATCTGAACAATAATTTGTATGAGGAAAATAGTCAAATCTGGAAAACTGACGATGAGTGCAATTTGATGCTTTTAATAATTGTGAAAATTGCGATTATGTTCGTTACGAAGCCGAAAACTGACGTCTGAACGCTTTTATTTTTTGATGATGAACATTACAAAAAAGGCTACCACGTGCACGAGAGCAGTCGCGAATTGAATTCGATTTCTTTCCATTTGAGTTCGGTCGATTTATGCTTGGCGCATGGCTTGAATGACTAACATGAATGAGCGATTTCATTTTATCACCATGGTTCTCTCCCTTGGGGATCGTCGTTAGACTCCCGCTTATGAACGGCTCGTTAGCCACCCATTCACGTGAATGTAATCAACGCATGGATATCGCAAAACCGTGACATAGAAGATCTATAAGCTTGGAATACATTTACTGATCCATGCGATTCATCTTTCAATAAGAAAACGAAAATCTTTGCTTTCATTTATCATACGAACGCAGTACAACTAAACGGTTTACGTCTTTACACATTGTTCATGGATCGACCTCATTGTACCGGATCTGCAAATGATTTTCATATTAGTAGGCTATAAAACTGTGATCTTACTCTGAAACCCCTCTTGCTTCCTGCTCCGTTCGGCTTCCAATTTACACGAAGCACATTCGACTTTGATGTCGTGAATGTTTTCGGAGTAAGAATTACTCCAGTCAGGCTGTAAATAATGATAAAAATATATCGGATTAGAAAGTGCCCTGAAATCTCTAGCTAGGAAAGAATAAATCCTATACTTGGCAAGAACATTCGGTCCGGCGGGCCCCTCGAGAAACTCCAGGAAATCCTTGTTCGTTTCGGCAACGAGAGTGAATACCTGCGACGGAAACCGCGATAATAATACAAACAAACTTTCGCGCAGATAACTATTGTCAGAGTATTGAATTCACGCTATCTTAGTCGACTAGCAGTTTTATGATACCTCGAGTTGCACGAGCTTCTTCGCCGCCACATACAGAATGTACTCGCAGGGAGTGTCCGAGTTGGGGAAACCAGGAGGGAAGATCTGCAAAAATCTCGACAGAGTTCACGCAAGAAACAAGCGAAACTTACGTCTTCTCCTGCTTTGGGGGCATCCTTCGGGCAGTTCTTTGATATGGATGAGAGATCTGCAAAGGATGACATTCGTGAGGTTCCGACTCAAGTTATTTCAAGTTAATTCAAGTTATTAGAATTGACGAAAAGTTCACTCACCAGCTCTGCGGCAGATAAACGGCAACTGGTTGTCATCGCAGTCCTCGTTAATCCAATTGGCGGATGAGGTCTCGGTGAGCATTGCTCCGCACTCGCCTGCCCCAGGAAGAGGGAAACCTGATCGAGGAATGACGGTAATGTGACTCCGTCGAACAGGGAATCATAAATTTCATGGAGTATTTGGTTTGACTATGAGGGCGTTTCGTCTATAGCTCACCACTGATGAAGGTGTTATAGGTGATAGGCACTTCTCCATCGATCCACGTCCAAAGACTGGGATTTGACGACGATTGGTGGGCGCCTGATAGATATTATTCAGAATAATTTTATTCGGGATCCGATCTATTTCGAAAACGAGATTCTCAAATAGGGAAGTTACCGATGTGCATGCCATCGAAAATGCCGTTACTAATGGCGGATCTCCAGAAGAATTTGTTTTCCTGCAAATGGGGAACAGAAGTTTCAAAAGTATCACCAATTCGCAGTTCCCTCTGTAATCGCTGCTGCTGTTTACGAATCTGGGAAACGTTATCCAACTTACGTCATCATTATTGATCGATACAAGCGTTCCGAAGTCGGCTGAGCATTGCTTCTCAGCGGAGTTCCACGAGGACGGCTCGGTGAACACCTTCAATTCATTGATTATTCAATTTCTTAATGTCCGGCACCTCAAAAACATGGCCACTTTCCGCTTTCTAGTGCACCCCGTGGCAAAGTGTACCTTGATGCATGGCTTATCACTATTCGTCGCTGTCGTCATCGGCTCATAATCTCCACATCGATCTACTATCGGATCCCCCTCTTCGATCACGCACAAGACAGTGAGAATGTTGAGGTCCCAGTCGTTGATGATGATCCACTTGTCCGAATCCTGCAATGAAGAGCACTTCAACATGATCAACTCTTTGGCTAACAATAAGAACATCTCCTCCCGCACTTTAGTTTCGTGAAAAGAAAACATGACTACATCTGCTGCCTTCTACAATACGTTTCAATATTTGCACGAGGTTCACAATCTCTGAGCACTTGCCGGGGAAGGAAAATTGAAAGTTCATACCACGTCGTCAACGGCTGTTCTCGGTAGGCTGACACAGTCGAAGCTGAGGTCGACTTTGGGATCGGGAATGAATGAGATAGGAGAACCGTCGATCCACTCCAGACGACGAGTCTTGTTGTTGCACGTAAGATCTGGAATAACGCTTAAGTTCCTATGCGGCTAATTGAGAATCACAAGTTATCTTCAGTATTTCGGTATGCGAAGTGTAGAAAACCAAAAGAAGAAGCATGATTGAGAATAGATATTATACGACGATTTCGTATTCAGATTGACTACAGCGTAGTCTACTCCATAAAACTCACCCATCACAAGGCGAACATCGCGATGTTTGAGGTACGGGGACGAGTCGATGATGCGCCGGTACACATCGTTCTCCTGAACCATCGACAATTACTAAATTCAGATTTGATTCTAAAACGATTCAAAAGGAAGACGTTCTGATTGTAATGAGATGAAAATTTCCAAATTACAGGCTCCCGTTTTTTTTACAACCATGACACAAAACAATAATTTGTTCAGTGTATCGCCTCCGACTTACCTCGTCGCTCCTGACCATGGGAAGATGGGCTCCGTCTTCGCCGCACTTTTCATGTGCCCATGGCAGATCCGTCGTGATGGAGAAGGATTGCTCGATGCTGATCGATCGAATACATCTGAACGAATGTTGAGTGGTTTTGTGCTGGAGAATTATTCACTTACCTGTCCTCCATCAGCTGGTATTGTGGTGGGCAGGACAGTGCGGAAGCTGCACTGATGAGAACTGAAAGAATTATGGATCCTGCTTTGGGGGCATCCTTCGGGCAGTTCTTCGAAAGCGATGAGAGATCTGCAAAGGATGACATTCGTGAGATTCCGACTCAAGTTATTTACCAGAATTGACGAAAATTTCACTCACCAGCTCTGCGGCAGATAAACGGCAACTGGTTGTCATCGCAGTCCTCGTTAATCCAATTGGCTGACGGGGTCTCGGTGAGCATCGCGCCGCACTCGCCTGCCCCAGGAAGAGGGAAACCTGATCGAAGAATGACGGTAAAGTGACTCCGTCGAACAGGGAATCGTAAATATCATGGGGCATTTGGTTATGCGGGCGTTTCGCCTATAGCTCACCACTGATGAAGGCTTTATAGGTGATAGGCACTTCTCCATCGATCCACGTCCAAATACTGGGATTTGACGACGATTGGTGAGCGCCTGATATATATTATTCAGAATAATTTTATTCGGGATCCGATCTATTTCGAAAACGAGATTCTCAAATAGGGAAGTTACCGATGTGCATGCCGTCGAAGATGCCGTTACTGATGGCGGACCGCCAGAAGAATTTGTTCTCCTGAAAATGGGGAACAGAAGTTTTAAAAGTATCACCAATTCGCAGTTCCCTCTGTAATCACTGCTGCTGTTTACGAATCTGGGAAACGTTGTCCAACATACCTCATCATTATTGATCGATACAAGCGTTCCGAAGTCGGCTGAGCATTGCTTCTCAGCGGAGTTCCACGAGGACGGCTCGGTGAATACCTTCAATTCACCTTTTTTTCAATTTCTTATTATCCGGCACCTCAAAAACCTCTTTTTAGTGCACCCCGTGGCAAAGTGTACCTTGATGCATGGCTTATCACTATTCGTCGCTGTCGTCATCGGCTCATAATCTCCACATCGATCTACTATCGGATCCCCCTCTTCGATCACGCACAAGACAGTGAGAATGTTGAGGTCCCAGTCGTTGATGATGATCCACTTGTCCGAATCCTGCAATGAAGAGCACTTCAACATGATCAACTCTTTGGCTAACAATAAGAACATCTCCTCCCGCACTTTAGTTTCGTGAAAAGAAAACATGACTACATCTGCTGCCTTCTACAATACGTTTCAATATTTGCACGAGGTTCACAATCTCTGAGCACTTGCCGGGGAAGGAAAATTGAAAGTTCATACCACGTCGTCAACGGCTGTTCTCGGTAGGCTGACACAGTCGAAGCTGAGGTCGACTTTGGGTTCGGGAATGAACGTGACAGGCGAGCCATCGATCCATTCCAGACGACGAGTCTTGTTGTTGCATGTCATATCTGAAATATCGGTTAATTGCCTGTGCGGCTACCTGAGAATCACAAGTTATCTTCAGTATTTCGGTATGCGAAGTGTGGAAAACCAAACGAAGCTTGAAGCATGATTGAGAGAATATTATACGACGATTTCGACTTCAGATTGACTACAGCGTAGTCTACTCCATAAAACTCACCCATCACAAGGCGAACATCGCGATCTTTGAGGTACGGGGCCGAATCGATGATGCGCCGGTACACATCGTTCTCCTGAACCATCGACAATTACTAAATTCAGATTTGATTCTAAAACGATTCAAAAGGAAGACGTTCTGATTGTAATGAGATGAAAATTTCCAAATTACAGGCTCCCGTTTTTTTTACAACCATGACACAAAACAATAATTTGTTCAGTGTATCGCCTCCGACTTACCTCGTCGCTCCTGACCATGGGAAGATGGGCTCCGTCTTCGCCGCACTTTTCATGTGCCCATGGCAGATCCGTCGTGATGGAGAAGGATTGCTCGATGCTGATCGATCGAATGCATCTGAATAAATGTTGAGTGGTTTTGTGCCGGAGAATTATTTACTTACCTGTCCTCCATCAGCTGGTATTGTGGTGGGCAGGACAGTGCGGAAGCTGCACTGATGAGAACTGAAAGAATTATGGATCATAAAGAAAGCTCATTGGTGATATCTGGTAGGACTGACATCTAGTATGAAGTAGAATCAACTTACTTGAGACGATCAGAAGAGAGATCATAGCGACCATGTGCATGCAATGTGAATACATTGTGATCTCCCAAGCTTTCCTCCTTCATTTTATATCTATTCTGCTCGTCTTATCACGATTTGTGACTGCATCGGCAATCTTTAGGAATGCCCGATAGAGATCAAAAAGCTCGTGTTATCACAGATGATTCAGACAGGTACTTAACATATCGGGAACTAAATCGAACATAAACCGAATGTGACTCAGAATGTGTCATGAATGATGACTTTCATCGAAGATTCTGAACTTCCGCAGGATGATTTCCCATTTCAGCTTTCCATTTGAATTTATCACCCTTATCACCGTGTCTTTCAATATCAATTTTCGCATAAGAAAGCCAAGTCTGCAACGATGTGTATTCTCGCCCATAAGTTGTGATTGAGTTTTGCAGAAAAATATCATCTGCTACTACTTCAACATCAGCATGGCTTGTGTTTTCGCTTTACTTTATCAGGGAGACCTCGTTGCAGTGAAAACAGCAACAAAATTATCTCTAATTGGGCAACAGGAGCATGCAGAAATAATTCGCATCCTCACTGTCTGTGAGAGAGCAACGAGACAAATCGGAGCTGCATACGCAGCTAGTCCGTTCAAGAGCGGATACTGAAACAGTTCACTGTATCTACGTTATTTCTCTTGGAAAATAATACTGAACAACACTTGCCACAGACCATTGGCCAAATTGCGTCATGTAGGCCTTGAAGTGAAAAAAGTTTGGTAACTGCGATGATTAGCTGAAAACATACTAGTTTTTTAGCAACAAGAATTCTATCCTACCTGATGTACCATCTTTACCAGATGAGTCAGCGAACAAATTGATACAATTATAATCATGTTGCGTTGATGAGCCATTATCTTTGCTGATGCGCCGGCGTTGTTCTATGTGTATTTCGAATGAAATTCCTCCTCATAGGCTTTCGCAAACCTCCAGCATTGTTCTCATTCGAATCAGCTCTCTACTAGTGAGAGCCGTGAAAATTCCATTGCAAATAATATACATGATATAAGTTACGACCGCGATTGCCATTTGAATCTGTGCACACTCTGTGAATACACTCGGCGTAGTGGATACCAAACCATGGTTTCGAAATTGGACAGGGCTATGATTCGATCCATCGCTTCTTGGTTGGCGTAAACATAAGAGGCTGGCCAGATCGAAGCAGTAAAAATGGCACAAATTACGAGTTGCACTAATAACAACCGTGCAATAGCCTTGCGTGGCCATTTCTGAACGGAATTCAAGACCAATCATTGTATGGAAAGCCTACTGTTTCCGAAAAGTCACTACTGCGCATAACAAAATATCGATGCACGACAATGTTCGTCTTTCCGATTGTCGCACCAAACGCACCGACCGCATTCAGTGCCTGTAATGGGGTTGCAAGATTGAAGATGCAGCGTTTTCATTCCAAGATTTCTCTTGTTACTCTGGCTAACCCGTAAATCACTACCAGTAGCGTGCCAATGCGTTCCGGTTCTTACAACATAGATAATGATAACAAAAAAGACAATAAAAACTCAGAAATGAAAGACTCACATAAGCCGGCTTGAAGAAAATATAAGTCCAGTGTCGCTCAGTATAGAAAAATTGCGCTGTTATGTAATAGAAAATAATCGCCATTACACTACAGATTCCTGATCATAGAATACTAAGCATAATCATTATTCATAAAACTTTACCCGTGGTAATGAAGAATATGAAGAACGGTGTTTTGAAGTCATAGGCTTTCGCAAACCTCCAGCATTGTTCTCATTCGAATCAGCTCTCTACTAGTGAGAGCCGTGAAAATTCCATTGCAAATAATATACATGATCCATCGCTTCTTGGTTGGCGTAAACATAAGAGGCTGGCCAGATCGAAGCAGTAAAAATGGCACAAATTACGAGTTGCACTAATAACAACCGTGCAATAGCCTTGCGTGGCCATTTCTGAACGGAATTCAAGACCAATCATTGTATGGAAAGCCTACTGTTTCCGAAAAGTCACTACTGCGCATAACAAAATATCGATGCACGACAATGTTCGTCTTTCCGATTGTCGCACCAAACGCACCGACCGCATTCAGTGCCTGTAATGGGGTTGCAAGATTGAAGATGCAGCGTTTTCATTCCAAGATTTCTCTTGTTACTCTGGCTAACCCGTAAATCACTACCAGTAGCGTGCCAATGCGTTCCGGTTCTTACAACATAGATAATGATAACAAAAAAGACAATAAAAACTCAGAAATGAAAGACTCACATAAGCCGGCTTGAAGAAAATATAAGTCCAGTGTCGCTCAGTATAGAAAAATTGCGCTGTTATGTAATAGAAAATAATCGCCATTACACTACAGATTCCTGATCATAGAATACTAAGCATAATCATTATTCATAAAACTTTACCCGTGGTAATGAAGAATATGAAGAACGGTGTTTTGAAGTGCACTTCTTTTGCTGTTGCAAGCAAAATGAGAAGAAGAATGTAAAATGATGAAAGGACCATATCAATTGCGATTGCGCCCCATGCTGCCATTAGAACACTGGAAGCTACGTGTTTCTATGTAGAAGGAAATAGATAATGTTACGCTCAAAATGTCACAGAAAAAAAGGAAAAAAAGAGAAGAAGTTCTTGATATTTGAAGAAACGCGTACAACAAGCGCATTTGGCAACATAAAAACTGCAGGTGGCTACTTTCTAATCACATCGTACGTGAAAACCTAGGCTAAAGCTAAGTTTGCTAATGCCGCCGTATAATGAAATCCGAGCCGAATTTGTACTTTTGCGTAGTGCGACTGATATTGTACATTGGATTCCTATGAAAATGATATTGATGTCTTGAAGTGGATGCCGTTGATATCGTCGATCGAATGCGATCGAAAGCAAGCCGCACTAATTCGTTTATTGCATTTCCTAGCAATATTTGATCGTAATAGCTGTTTGCGGAAAAATTTAACCTTCCGATTTTCCAGTTTGGCCCTAGCTATGCTCAGTTTTCTTCGTTTTTCGGTCAATAAGGCACAGCAAATCAGGACAATTAATTTATCTTGCAATATCATAATCCCACTCTGATCAGAAGGACGAGAGAGAATGCGAAATGAACAGTCGAATTCATCATCTTCGTCATCAGCTATTCAAACTTTAAGAGTTCGTTGCTCTTGTCGTGGACAGTGCAACGGGGCTGAAGTGAAGTGCACACAACGGTTATTCTCCTGAATATTCATTCAAATTAGTTTATTTTGGTTGATTTTGTTCCAAAAGTACGAACCTTTCTAGTGGAAATCAAGGAAAAAGCCAATTACGAGGAAGAAGCGATCGTTTGACTCGTGAAATTAGACTGCATCGCACCATTGCGCATGCGGGATCCGTGTTGTTCGCAGCTACTAGGAAATTGGCTCTGCATGCGAGGAAGAGAGAATAGTGAATGATCATTGAATGATCTGCAACACATTTTCAATGATCTCGAAGTGTAGTAATCCCTCCCTCCTGCACATAACTTCCCATTGTGCTTGACGATCCGATCACTTTCTGAACCAACTAGAGAGCGAAGCGATCAAAGAAAATAGAGAGAAGTGTATTTTGCGGGGGCGTATTTCATTTTAGTCTGTTGGAGCGATGTATATTTTTGTTTTCTTGAGATTCAATTCTAATATGATGCATGCCGCTGTACAAAATATTTCACATTGCTGGTGAAAGAGAAATGAATTGTCAAGAACTAAATCGACCTTCTGCATTTCAGTTGCATCAGGATAAAGCAAACCTTATTTGACAACACGTACTTAAAAAAAATTCGGACACGATCTTTCGGATCTTCATAGATCGGGTTCGTGGGTGTCGATCTTCCTCTCTTTTGGAAGAGGACGATCACACCTCCGCATTTAGCCGCGATATAGACAAGGATTAATCGGGGTGGAAGGGAAAGAGAGGAAGGAAGGTGAGAGAGGAGGATATGTGACAGTTTGGAACCCGCCATTCGTGATGTTGTCAGTGTGTCTCTGTCTAGTCGTATTTTCTTGAATGATCTTGAGACATGTAAACCCACTCATATTAACGAAAATATGCGCTCACTTATAGTTCGGCTAATTCTCCTCATTACGCAACTATTTTCCGCCAGCGTTGTTCGGTGACGTGATTGTACGAGTTTGGACGAACAATCCGTTTATTCTCTCATAGCGCGAGACGGTTAAATTTTAGCGGTCAATAGTCTGATTCGTGATCCCTATATCATTCATTAACCAATGATATAATTTTTATTACTCACATGATTGCAGGATTATGGTTGTTAACTGGGCAATAGTAAGGAAAGCTCTGCTCGCATTGGCTCTCTTTCTCTTCTCTGTCGTTGTTTTTCTCGATTTCCTGCCCCGGCAAGTGGAACAAGTCCAGCGAAAGGTCAGAGCTACAACGAACATTTTGAAATTGTGCCCGTTGTGTGAGGGAACACAAGGGGAGAGCTAGAGAAATGTAGGATTCAATTTTACGCAAACTCGCACGCAAACTTTCACGCAAACTCGCAGACTACAGTTATCTTTGCAATTCCCGATTTCAGTACTACGCCCCTATAATTCAGCCTCGTGATCAACGGGAAGATGACGTATTCGTGCCTAAATTCAAGCGATATCAGGATGATCGAACGGAGAAAGAACGACTGAAGAGTTTGGAGAACCTGGGAAGGATTGATCAGATTAGGAAGGCGAACAGTCATGTGAGTTGAATATTTTCCTGATTTTGATCTTAACTAGTTGCAAAAATTTAATTTATAAATCTACATGAAACCGTTTCCAGCCTCTCCCACCTCGAGCGTTCACCGGATCTGCATTGCAAATGTGCTCGAATAAGACCGGAGATTCCGTGTGCGTTCCGAAATTCAAGCAGCTCGAAACGAGAATCAGAGTGAGAATATTTCCGGAAAATAATAAACTTTTGTTGAAATTAGGAAGTCTAGCAATATGTAACTCGATGTGAATAATTTTAAAATACTATCTGGGATGAAAATAGCGCGTATTTTCAATTTGTGATTCTCAGACGGCCCGCAACTACAATCTGTCCACGTGTATCATCCAGAAGAGCATGAGCACCGTGATGACAGCGATTATGTGTTATCTGCACAACGAGAGAAACTTCACGGAGGCGGGCAGGGAGTTTGCGAGGGAATGCTCGGCTGTAAGGTAAGAAATCAACTTTATGCTTTTCGAGAATTCGATAGGCGAGATGTCATTGACAGAAAAATGCTTATTTACGGGAGAATGCATCTCTGTGGTGTGAGATGTTGAACATTCATGGAGATTCGAGCTCGATTCATTCATGATTCATGATTCACCCATGATGATCAAATGAACAACTGAATTGTTGTGCGAATGAATAGTATGAATTAAAGCGATAATATTATTTCGGTCACCGTTTGTGAACGTTCTATGAATGTTCATCATTAAATCAGTACTCTTCAATTAATATCTGTTCAGATTCTGCCAGAATAAAAACGAGTTCTCACAAGTGGCCGGAGTTCGGAAGGCGTTCAACATCACGTCCAAGCAAGAAACGAAGAAATGGAAATTCACAATGATCACGAGAGATCCAATTGATCGATTCTTGTCGGGATATGTGGACAAGTGCATAAGGTAAGTACGAAATTTTCCGCAGAAAAAAATTCTCACATAGAGTATATTTTCTGTGTTCTTTAACTTTACATTTTTCCAACAGGATCCCGCACGAATCGGGTTACTGCAACGGCTGCCATCGCAACATGACCTGCTTTATTCTATCCGAGTACGATAGAATCAAGACACAGTTGGCGAAAGGTCACCTGTTTCGCTCCTTTGAGGATCGGCATTTCTTCCCGCAGAATTGGTATGCTAAATTTATTTTTTAATTTATTTTTTTTCGTGCTTTTTCAGGCGCTGCGATCTCTTCAAAGAATACAACAACTACCGCTTTCTCCGATACTCCAGTGATCCATCCGATACCCTGCTGGGAGATCTCATCCCGATTCTCCAAGAACAGCACGTGCCCTCCTCCTCGATTCAATTCATTCGGGATCAACTAAACGCTGGTCGGACAGTCCACTCAACGGTGCAGTCGGAAGCACGCACTTTCTACGAGCAGCGACTGAGGAGCTCACCCTTCCTCCTGGAATACATAATTAGGATATTTTACTATGATTTTGTGTTGTTCAACTATCCGTTCCCCGATGGATTCTAGACCAATAGTTAGATTATTATGTTGCCTGTAAATATGCGTGTTTCTTGCTCACCTTGTATCAAGGATCATTGACCAATTGATAAATCGTTACCGAAAACTGTAACTTTATCAAGACATTCAAGCGAAACATTGAAGAGACGTTTTCGTGAGTTAAGCTCGAGTTTACTTCTCAGACTATCTTTTTTTGTGATTTTATACAATCGGAACAAGTCGCCGATTGAAAGATATCAAAGAATAGAGATGTGCAGATCGGCTTTCGTTTTCAAGTAAGGAGATGAACAAGAGATCAATTCTTTCGTAATTGACCGGGTGATATCGACATTTGTGTAAAGATATTTATCGGTGAATACATGATCAAAAAAGAAAAAAATATAAAATAATCGATGACCAGTTCTCGAGTTATCAAAGGTAATAGTTAATTACAGAATTCGCTTATCTCAATCACAAGATTGAGATTTGCCGGATCGTCGAAATCAGTAACGCAGACGTCCTTTAGATACTGAAATTCTCAATGGATACATTGACATTGAGTAACTTTGACTAACTTGAGTAGCTTTCCCATTCTAAAAATGAGTATACGAGTGTTGTGATGATAATCCTGAAAGGCAGGTAAAATAAGTTGTGGCAGGCTAACTAAATAAATCAAATAAGATTCTTGTGATTCAAGTAATATTCTCACCTCAAATCTATACAATTTTGATCAAGGGATTGCTCCTAACCGATTCTGTCGGTTTCTGTCGAGAAGGTATAGGCTTCTGAAATATTGTTTTTAAATTGCTTAAAACGTATAATAGGAAAACGGGCAGCTCAGATTGCGGAACTCTGAAAGAGGAGAGGGAAGGAAAACTGTGAGAAGAGTATTCGAGATACGGAGGAGTGGTCTTTTTTGTTTGTCCAAACAGCGTTCAATGGAGTAAGACAAATAGTTGGTGCGAGTGTGCGGGATTGTTTGTCCACACGAATAGAGATAACGACCAAGAAGGAAGAAGAAGAGAAATGCTATCCACTCTTGAACATTCAAAGCACCATATCGCCAAAGACAACAACTACACCAAACAGCACTAGTATGAATAGGATGTATTACGTATTTATAGTTCTTTCAATTCTGCTTTCCATTCATTCATTGTCTCTAAAAATTCAACAATTTCAATGGAATATTTATCCAAATAACCACAATACAGTATCTGATAAAAGATGCACTGCATTACGCGGTGAGATTACTAATCATCTCAAATTTGATGCATCTAGAGTTGCGTATCGTATCGGACCGAATCTGTTGTGCGTTCATGCGTTCATCGGCGAGGGTGTGAGCTGAAATGAATTCAATATTACCGTCCGACAAATGGAAACAGATTCAATGACCAAGCACATGCAATCATATCTCGTGATCCCCTTGCAAGTAGTTGCTATCATACTTCTGCATAAAGCTAGAAATATTGAAAGCAGAACCACCTAATGTTTTCCACTTTGGATAAAAAAACGTTTTTTTTTGAAAATCAACTAATTGCGAACAATATAAATATCTTGAGATGACTTACTTTTCTTATTGTGTCTGCTAGTTGGTAGCTGAAGTTGGGTTGAGAAAATGTAGACTTCTGAAAGAAAAAAAATTTAAAAAAATCTGGCAAATAATGCACACGAAATAAATATGAAACTACGGGAGAGGAGGGGAGTATTGAGCTGCTGACCTAGCTAGATTATCTTTCCATTTTACATATTTTCTAGCAGGACAAAGGAATATATCACGATATAATTCTCGTAGGTATGGTCACGCAGATGAGAGGTAAGCTAGGAAGAAAAAGGGAGGAGAGGGCGAGGGAGAGTATGCATCTATGTGTCACACAGTCTCCCATCTGTCCATTTGCCTGTCGAATGACCCCATCTGACCCCACAATCGGAGGGAACGAGAGAAAGGAAGAGGGGAGAGCGAGAATGGGATGGGTGAGTCAAAGTGAGAGAGAAAGAGGTCAAGGAGACAGACAGATGAAAAAAATGTATGGAGAATATGAGTGAGCTCTACCTTCTCTTTCAAAAATAAATAACGTAGGCATTTATGAAATGAGAATAAGACGAGTTCTCGATATGAACCGGACGCCTGAGTAATCGTTAGAATTCAATTTATCCGTCGCCTTAGCCAATTACACCTTGACAAAGGAAGGACCACTTTTGAGACCTAGAGGGAGTCCTCAGAGGTATGCATAGTGTGACTAATTCGAACAGTAGTCTGACTCTCTTCATTCCCCACACACTCTTGCACTATCTTACCGAGAATAGAGCACGAGAAACATAGATACAAAATATATCCAAGATGTATGCTCTCTAATTCGTTTGTCACAATCTATAAATCTTCAGAAGAATGGAAGGAAGAAGAGAGTCCTCGCATCCATTTTTCCTTCTTCCTTCCCTGTACTATGGATCTACTTGTTTGGATCTTCGGAGTTTCCTCTCTCCAAGTGGTATGTAACAAGAATATTTCACAAACAATTATAATTTTTCTATATTATTATTATGTTTTATTTGTTTATATTTTCCAATTATTGCTTTCGAAATATACACAATTAGGTGTCTTCTCTTCCATACTACATCGCAACCAAATCATCCGAGTCTCTAATACGTCGACATGGTCCAATAATAGTATCGAAACAGTACGAATGCGCACTGGCGTGTAGCTGCGCAAGCGAGAGGTGAGGAACTACGTTACTCTAAAAAGAAAAATGAAACGCTTTTCGTCGAATACTTCCCACGAAAACTTCCCACTAAAAGATTACAGATCTGAGGAATGCTCACTATTCAATCCATCCATTCCTAATGTGAATTGTCTCGCGTATTCTTACGATTTCACATCTCGCCAGTGTGTTCTGCTGGGAGGACCGAGTCCAAATATGTGTACTGAGCCGGTGGTTAGTTTTCAGACAAAATAAATGGCAATTATTATTTCCAGACTATCTACGAGCTCGGGAATTTTACCGAAAGTAAGTTTCTAACTGACTACAAATAGCTGCAGGGTTTCCTTGTTTTCTTCTATTGTAAAAAGGCATTTCAGTCCCGAAATGTGGACCGACGACAATTGACGAGAGGATTATTTGCGATAGTGATGGATACAAGTGCCCGGCTGGTTATCTGGTAATAATCATAAGCATCAAAAGTTTCAATTGTTGTCCATTCAGCCGTACCTTGCTCGCGAATTTTCCAATGCGAAGCAGTATTTCTTCGGAGGAAAGTTCACTTACTTCAACGGTACTTCGTGGATTCTCAGCTCCGTCTACGGCCTCACAGATGATCCACGTGTGGTTGTGCAGAACATCACCTGTCAACAGGCGCCATCGCATACGTAATCATGTTTTATTTGTTATTTTTTGCGACTCACGAAATAATAATTCGTCTGCTCGGTGTATTGTGCACTGAGCTTCTCAGGAGCACAGTCGAAAAATATTGATACTGCCAGATCTTGTATATCGTGAATGAGAAAGTTACAGATACGCAGTGTGCGAAACTGTTGGCAACGCGCCTTATCTCAAGGACGCTCTGATGGTGAAGAACACGTTTGAATGTTTCCCGGGATTCGAATGGGATTATGGATATACTACCAATAATGTCAAGATTCGAAGTGTGCCCGTGTGCACTGAAGCTGGATGGAGTGATGGAGGAGTACCACTTGCTGCACCCATTAGGACAATTGCATGCATACAAATTGCTTAGCTTTTCGGACAAAGAGAATTATTGTTGCAACAGAATACTATTACGATAAATCAATTCGCGCTTGTTCTCTGCAATTTGTGTCCTCTCTCGCATGTTGGAATCAATGTTTTACACAACTGTTTTACAAGAATGGCGCTTTTCGCAAGTATTGGAACTTTTCATTCACGTTTGTTCCTTGTGAGAGACCGCTTAATTCTTCCACAATTTCGGTTTATCACAGATTGAGAAGAATGGATCACAGGGTGAATCAAGCCATAGTTCTGCCTCGTGATCGTCTATTCGGCTTCTGGTTCTTCCTCATCGGTGGCATCATCCATTTCAGGAATATTCAGATGGCGATACAATACAACTTCAATTCCAATCCGTCAGCGGTGAACTGGTAGTTTTAGTCTCGTAGAGTGGTTGTCATCGGTGAATGGAGCCAGAGTCCAGATTCGCATTGACAAACGCTCGCCCTGAAAAAAAACCGCCATTTACACTGCCCTTGGAACAACTGACAGATACAAACAAAATGTTTGAAACGAAAAATAAATATAAAGTTATTTACGATTGTTGACTTCACTTAAATATCGAAAGGTGCCTCGAGAAGGCGTAGTCTTCTGAAGTTATACCATTGGAGAGGGAATGTTGGGAGAAATTAGAGCCCATATTGCGAGAGGAAAAGAGTAGTGAAGGAGAGGGGAGCAATAAGATGAGTGAACCTTCCCTCATGATGACCATCGCGTTATTGGTTGGGCAGAGGTCAAGGTGACTGGTGATAGAGGACCATAAATAGAACGAATGCTCTACGAAGAGATTAGGCCCCCTCTGGACTGCATTTACGTAGTACGACGGGTTGCAATCCCCACTGGACGGAATTGCCTCGATTAACGGCAGATACTTCTTGCTTCACTCCATAACGCGAATTCACCTGTCACGAGTGGCACCGCGAAATGTAACTTTCTTGCTTGACTGCCGTTGAGTAATGTATCGATGTATCGCCTACTTCTTCATCGTCAATCTTCCCATTTCATTCAGCCTGGATTGTCATTGCAGGTTGATAAAAAAGGGGTTTTGGCGATTGTCTCCTTTCGAAAAAGCTCAACAGCAGCATATTTCTCAAATTATACTGAAAAAAACATTTTTTCCTCCGTCGTTGTAATCTCATATTCTCGTCGGGAGGACTCTTTCGATCACAGACATGTCGTTCTGATTGCCCATTTAGTTACTGCGGCTATAAATCCGATCTCTTTTGCACGGGAGATTATTGCTATGTAAAGCAGGACAACCCTTATAACCCGGATTCATTTCAAATGGTGACCCTTTTACGGTGGGTCCGAAAAAAGGTTAGAGTTTGTTCAGGGCTGCATCACTCCGCGTGATGACGTCTGGAAGGGCTCTGTACTTCCCCTGTGTGAGCGGAATTTGGTTAACGACACGCTGTGTCTCTGCAATACGTACGTTGATCAGTTCTATATATACTGAAATCGCTCCGCAAACAGATTCTTGAGCATGGTTGCACAGCCACATTTGAACGATATAAATAGCACAATTTCCATAAATAAAATTGCAGTGATCTCTGCAATACGGCTGATATGTACGCTAAGGCAGAAGGAACTGCGACCAAGCTGAAAGCAGTTGAATGCACCAGTGCAGAACATCACCTGTCAACCGGCGCCTGCTCATACGTAATTTTTTTTATTTGTTTTTTTTGGCGTGGTATATGAAGTACCAATTTCGCTGATCGGAGTACTGTTAGCTGAGTTTCTCAGGAACACAGTCGAAAAATAATGATACTGCCAGATCTTCGTGAATGAGAAAGTTACAGACACGCAGTTTGCAATACTGTTGGCAACGCGCCTTATCTCAAGGACGCACTGATGGCGAAGGACACGTTTGAATGTTTCCCGGGATTCGAATGGGACTATGGATACACTACCGAGAATCTCAAGATTCGAAGTGTTCCAGTGTGCACTGAACATGGATGGAGCGAGGAAGGAGTACCACTCGCTGCACCTATTAGGACTATCGCATGCATACAAATTGGAGCATAACTATTCGTACAAAGAGAAAAATTGTTGCAACATCTCGATAATCCAATTCATACTTGTTCTCTGCAATTTATGTCGTATCTCTCAAGTGAACACAATAAATTTCGTTTACATCAGTGGATGAATTATTTATCGATATTGCGGTTCCTACAATAACTTGAGCACTCTATACGGAATCTGCTTTGCCCAAGAGAGACATTGTCTCAACTTTAGTACTTTCTAGCTTCAGTGAAGTAATTGATCTCAGTAGGATGAAAGTTTCCCGGCTGCCGTATTGGCGGGAGAAGGTTTTCCACTTTCTTAGGAGCGTTCGCTGTGGATAGATCTGTAGAGAAGTTTTATATTTGAAGACATATTCTGATAGAATAATTGGTTCATTTTCTACGCTTTCTTCTTCAATGTCAGAACATCCCATACTCACGTTATATTTCCTTACATTTTTATGAACTGCGCCTTTGAACGCATGGAGTGCACGAATGATGTGAAGGTGTAGGCTTCTGAAAATGGGCCATTGCTTACAGAATATTATTCGAAATACTAGTTATTGTGTAGTAAATTCACGCGCTCACTGACCATAGGCGCGAAAGAGTATTATGATACGGTTATCAGTAATTTCGAAATCTGTTTGAGGAACCAGCTCATGACAGTTAAAGAAAGTTGAAGAAAGAGGTTGAATGGGAACAACGGAGAATTCGTAGAAAATGAAACAATAAGTTGGAAAATGAAACTCGATTGAATTGAGAAACGAAAACGTTCGAGGAGACCTAATGAAGAAGAGAGAGAGTGAGACGATAAAGGATGAACAGAGTGGTGACGTGTACGCTCCCTGCCAGCTGTCAGTGGAATGAAATTGATTGACCCGAATAAGAGAGGGAGTGGGGAAGAGAGTACGCCAGGAAGAGAATGCATAGTGGAAATTAAGACTTAGAACGCTACAGAACACTTGATGCAAACGATTGAAAGCCAGACGCCAATTTTTTTGTCTGTATAGTTCAGGAAAATAGTTGAATAGCCGTGACTCTTTCAACACCCCTACTTCCTAGACTCTTCCGGTCGCAAGCAATTAAATTCAGGATTGTCATAATAACTATGCATCGCAAACCGTATTTATACACTTTTTCAAATCAAAACAAATAAATTCTTCCACAATCTCGGTTTATCACACCTTGAGAAGCAAGGATTACAGAGTGAATAAAGCCATCGTTCCTTCTCTTGAGTGCCCATCCAGATTCCTTTCTCTCCTCGACACCGGCATATGCCCTTCTCAGGTCTACCATGGCATCATCTACTTCAGGCAAATTTAGATGACGATAGATCTTCCATTCCACTCCTTCAGCATTAGTCTGGTCATTTGCATTAGTCGCGAAGAGTTGTAGTCATTGATGAATGGAGCAAATGTCCAGATTCTATTATATTTCGGTACACATACGAACCTGAAACAACTATGATTAAATATATAAATTACGTCGCAAATAATGGTTGGGAAATCTTACTTTCAATCAAGATATTTACAGCGATTTGCATTTCGACAACGAACGACGTGTTGAGAAGACGTAGGCATCTGAAATTATACCATTGGAAAGGGAATGATGGGAGCAGAACATATCAGGCGAGAAGAAGTGGGGAGCAATGAGAGAACCTGCTCCTCTGCTTATATTTGTGTTTGTGAAGATGATCAGAGGTCAAGGTGAACGGGTTATAGGGGAGCAAATAGAGAAAATGCGTGTCCGAAGAAGAGATTAGTCCCTCCGGTCTTTGCTGTTATCTCCCGGGAGACGGAATTGCCTCGATTAACGGCAGATACTTCTTGCTTCACTCCATAACGCGAATTCACCTGTCACGAGGGGCACCGCGAAATGTAACTCTCTTGCTTGACTGCCGTTGAGTAATGTATCGATGTATCGTCTACCTCTTCATCGTCAATCTTCCCATCTCACTCAGCCTGGATTGTCATTGCAGGTTCATAAAAAAGGGGTTTTTGACGGAATGTCTCCTTTCGAAAAAGCTCAACAGCAGCATATTTCTCAAATTATACTGAAGAAAACATTTTTTTCCTCCGTCGTTGTATTCTCATATTCTCGTCGGGAGGACTATTTCGATCACAGACTTACCATTTTGATTGCCCATTTAGTTACTGCGGCTATAAATCCGATCTCTACTGCACGGGCGACTATTGCTATGTGAAGATGGATAACCCCCTCAACCCGGATGCATTGCAAATGGTGACTCTTTTACGGTGGGAAAAAAAGGTTAGACTTTGTTCAGGGCTGCATCACTCCGCGTGAGGACGTCTGGAAGGGCTCTGTACTTCCCATGTGCGAGCGGAATTTGGTTAACGACACGCTGTGTCTGTGCAATACGTACGTTGATCGGCTCTAGCTATATTGAAATCGCTCCGCAAACAGATGGTTGGTTGTACAGCCACATTTGAACGATATAAAATTTCACAATTTCCATAAATTAAATTGCAGTGATCTTTGCAATACGGCTGATATGTATGCTAAGGCAGAAGGAACGGCGACCATGCTGAAAGCAGTTGAATGCACCAACATTGAGTGATTTCTTTTTTCTCATTAAAAATTTGACAAAAAAGGAAGATCTCACAAGCGTCTATTGACCAATGTTGACCAACTCGTTTTTGCTTTGAAATATTGCCACATTATTCTTCAAAAATATGATCTTTCAGCACGGACGGTCCACTTCCGCTTCCGCCATGTCAGTCTAGCTTCTGTTCATACACCGAAACAAGAGTAACTGTTAATTATGATCGCTTCTTCATAATAATAAATCTCAGAATTACAATGAGTTCTTCGACGTGAAAGGAGCATTCTACTCGAGTAACACGCGAGAGTGTGGCAGTAACTATGGAACTTCGTTCAGTATCGGTTAGAGAAGCTCTTTAATATGGGCATTTTTAGCACAGAATTCCCCCATCATTCGCATTGATAGAATATAAACTTCTAGTATACTCCATGTTTTGGATAGCTGTGGAATGGTCGATTTTCAGGACAACTGCGAAATACGAAAACATTTTATAAGTGCGAATCTTTCAGGACTTAGTGTATCTTCTCCTCCAATGAATTCCTGTTTTAACGTCAGGTATTTTTTTATCTATACAAGTCAAGTTGGGGTTCGATTCCCTTTTTAATTCTCTTCAATGCCGTTCAGTGTATACGACACTTTTCACAAACATCGAATTAATCGAAGAGAGCAGATTAGCGAGAAAGTGTGCCACATGGAGAGAGTGCTGACCCTTTTCCGCAATTCGATGAAAGAGGAGTAATGAAAAACACAGTTCCCGTATAATGAAAGATGAAATATTTCAGATGGACTCCTTACAGATCCAACATTGTCTGCAACTGTAACACAGTTAGCGCCTATCAGCCTCTTATTTGTGAAAAAATATAATATTTTCAGCCCAACTGCAACGCACTAGCAATGCCTATGTACAACTTGACAAAACGTGGAAAAAGAGCGTGCTATTTGAAAGCGGATGGAGTAAGCGTTTTAAATTATAGTAAAATTCAAGCCCCTACACTTTTCGAAAATAAAACGACTATTTCCAGTTCGATACGATAACCTGTTGGGGCGACTACTGCTATTGGGCGATTGTGCCAGGCGACGTTCGCGGTTGTGTCGACGCGGCAGGGGCGGACGCCAATTTCCAGCTACGCGTATGCTCCGCGTTCCGCCAGACTCTCTGGTTTTAGCAAAGATATATTGCAGCTGGGCGAATCCACGTACGATAGCATGTACTTCACCATTTGCGATGGCGACTACTGTAATAGGTTTGGCGTCTTTAGTTCACCCTGGATCATGAACAAATTTCAGCGATATCATCCTTCCTAATGGCACAATCGTCGGGCCTTCGGCGCGCCGTAAATTCTCAAATTCCGCGAATTCTATCGTTCTAGGTCCACTCATATATTTTGGATTCGCAAAGATGCTCATTTAAAGTACGATAAATAATCAATCCGTAGCCTTGTAAGCTCATGATGTTGAATGTACTCGCTGGTTGCTTTGCGGCGCAAGCATTTCAGCTGTCACTAGAAAAGAGAAGGCAATTCTTTCCCTAATCTCAATCTGCTCAGCCGAAATGTTTCTATGCAGTATTCTTCTTCTTCTGGCTCATTGTTCAACTATTTTCTGCTTGGACTGTCATTGCAGGTGGTGACAATTATAAGAGCTCATTTATCGCCTGAAATCCCCTGCCCGCATGTTTTCTCGTCATTTGTACAGACAATATGCCTTACTAGATACGATTTCTCTTTTCAAATATCCTTCTGTTCAGTAACTGCGGTGAAACGATCAAATATTGCACGGGCGATTATTGCTATGCGTTGAACGGCAATTCCGACTACCCAGACACGTTGGGATTGGTAATGGAAAAGATGCATTTCTACCATTCCTAAAGATGTTCCATTGATTGGGCTCAGGGCTGTATCACACCTCGCGAAGATGTATGGAAGGGAGCGGCGCTTCCGCTGTGCGAGCGGAATCCGCAGAATGCTACTATTTGTCTGTGCAATAGCGGGTGAAATTTCACTGTTTTCAGAGCTCATATTGTCATTTTTTAGCGATCTCTGCAATACGGCGGATATGTTCTTTAAGTCCAAAGACTATGCTGTCATGCCGAAAGTGTTCGAATGTGTTCAAAACGCGTGAAGAACTGTTTCACATCCTTTTTGCTTTTCACAATATTCTAAAATCGGATATTTCACTGTTTATTGATATAACCAATTGCTTCAGGACGGACGATCCTGTTCCCAAGCTACCTTGCCAATCAAACATCTGCTCGTATTCTGAATCAAGGGTAAAACAAAATTAACAAACATACAAATTGCATTAGTCTGGTCATTTGCATTAGTCGCGAAGAGTTGTAGTCATTGATGAATGGAGCAAATGTCCAGATTCTATTATATTTCGGTACACATACGAACCTGAAACAACTATGATTAAATATATAAATTACGTCGCAAATAATGGTTGGGAAATCTTACTTTCAATCAAGATATTTACAGCGATTTGCATTTCGACAACGAACGACGTGTTGAGAAGACGTAGGCATCTGAAATTATACCATTGGAAAGGGAATGATGGGAGCAGAACATATCAGGCGAGAAGAAGTGGGGAGCAATGAGAGAACCTGCTCCTCTGCTTATATTTGTGTTTGTGAAGATGATCAGAGGTCAAGGTGAACGGGTTATAGGGGAGCAAATAGAGAAAATGCGTGTCCGAAGAAGAGATTAGTCCCTCCGGTCTTTGCTGTTATCTCCCGGGAGACGGAATTGCCTCGATTAACGGCAGATACTTCTTGCTTCACTCCATAACGCGAATTCACCTGTCACGAGGGGCACCGCGAAATGTAACTTTCTTGCTTGACTGCCGTTGAGTAATGTATCGATGTATCGTCTACCTCTTCATCGTCAATCTTCCCATCTCACTCAGCCTGGATTGTCATTGCAGGTTCATAAAAAAGGGGTTTTTGACGGAATGTCTCCTTTCGAAAAAGCTCAACAGCAGCATATTTCTCAAATTATACTGAAGAAAACATTTTTTTCCTCCGTCGTTGTATTCTCATATTCTCGTCGGGAGGACTATTTCGATCACAGACTTACCATTTTGATTGCCCATTTAGTTACTGCGGCTATAAATCCGATCTCTACTGCACGGGCGACTATTGCTATGTGAAGATGGATAACCCCCTCAACCCGGATGCATTGCAAATGGTGACTCTTTTACGGTGGGAAAAAAAGGTTAGACTTTGTTCAGGGCTGCATCACTCCGCGTGAGGACGTCTGGAAGGGCTCTGTACTTCCCATGTGCGAGCGGAATTTGGTTAACGACACGCTGTGTCTGTGCAATACGTACGTTGATCGGCTCTAGCTATATTGAAATCGCTCCGCAAACAGATGGTTGGTTGTACAGCCACATTTGAACGATATAAAATTTCACAATTTCCATAAATTAAATTGCAGTGATCTTTGCAATACGGCTGATATGTATGCTAAGGCAGAAGGAACGGCGACCATGCTGAAAGCAGTTGAATGCACCAACATTGAGTGATTTTTTTCGATAAAAATTGACAATAAAATAGAAGATCTCACAGGCGTCTATTGACCAATGTTGACCCCCACTCGTTTTTGCATTGAAATATTGTCACATTATTCTTCAGAAATATCACCTTTCAGCACGGATGATCCACTCCCGCTTCCGCCATGTCAGTCTAGCTTCTGTTCATACACCGAAACAAGAGTAACTGTTAATTATGATCGCTTCTTCATAATAATAAATCTCAGAATTACAATGAGTTCTTCGACGTGAAAGGAGCATTCTACTCGAGTAACACGCGAGAGTGTGGCAGTAACTATGGAACTTCGTTCAGTATCGGTTAGAGAAGCTCTTTAATATGGGCATTTTTAGCACAGAATTCCCCCATCATTCGCATTGATAGAATATAAACTTCTAGTATACTCCATGTTTTGGATAGCTGTGGAATGGTCGATTTTCAGGACAACTGCGAAATACGAAAACATTTTATAAGTGCGAATCTTTCAGGACTTAGTGTATCTTCTCCTCCAATGAATTCCTGTTTTAACGTCAGGTATTTTTTTATCTATACAAGTCAAGTTGGGGTTCGATTCCCTTTTTAATTCTCTTCAATGCCGTTCAGTGTATACGACACTTTTCACAAACATCGAATTAATCGAAGAGAGCAGATTAGCGAGAAAGTGTGCCACATGGAGAGAGTGCTGACCCTTTTCCGCAATTCGATGAAAGAGGAGTAATGAAAAACACAGTTCCCGTATAATGAAAGATGAAATATTTCAGATGGACTCCTTACAGATCCAACATTGTCTGCAACTGTAACACAGTTAGCGCCTATCAGCCTCTTATTTGTGAAAAAATATAATATTTTCAGCCCAACTGCAACGCACTAGCAATGCCTATGTACAACTTGACAAAACGAGGAAAAAGAGCGTGCTATTTGAAAGCGGATGGAGTAAGCGTTTTAAATTATAGTAAAATTCAAGCCCCTACACTTTTCGAAAATAAAACGACTATTTCCAGTTCGATACGATAACCTGTTGGGGCGACTACTGCTATTGGGCGATTGTGCCAGGCGACGTTCGCGGTTGTGTCGACGCGGCAGGGGCGGACGCCAATTTCCAGCTACGCGTATGCTCCGCGTTCCGCCAGACTCTCTGGTTTTAGCAAAGATATATTGCAGCTGGGCGAATCCACGTACGATAGCATGTACTTCACCATTTGCGATGGCGACTACTGTAATAGGTTTGGCGTCTTTAGTTCACCCTGGATCATGAACAAATTTCAGCGATATCATCCTTCCTAATGGCACAATCGTCGGGCCTTCGGCGCGCCGTAAATTCTCAAATTCCGCGAATTCTATCGTTCTAGGTCCACTCATATATTTTGGATTCGCAAAGATGCTCATTTAAAGTACGATAAATAATCAATCCGTAGCCTTGTAAGCTCATGATGTTGAATGTACTCGCTGGTTGCTTTGCGGCGCAAGCATTTCAGCTGTCACTAGAAAAGAGAAGGCAATTCTTTCCCTAATCTCAATCTGCTCAGCCGAAATGTTTCTATGCAGTATTCTTCTTCTTCTGGCTCATTGTTCAACTATTTTCTGCTTGGACTGTCATTGCAGGTGGTGACAATTATAAGAGCTCATTTATCGCCTGAAATCCCCTGCCCGCATGTTTTCTCGTCATTTGTACAGACAATATGCCTTACTAGATACGATTTCTCTTTTCAAATATCCTTCTGTTCAGTAACTGCGGTGAAACGATCAAATATTGCACGGGCGATTATTGCTATGCGTTGAACGGCAATTCCGACTACCCAGACACGTTGGGATTGGTAATGGAAAAGATGCATTTCTACCATTCCTAAAGATGTTCCATTGATTGGGCTCAGGGCTGTATCACACCTCGCGAAGATGTATGGAAGGGAGCGGCGCTTCCGCTGTGCGAGCGGAATCCGCAGAATGCTACTATTTGTCTGTGCAATAGCGGGTGAAATTTCACTGTTTTCAGAGCTCATATTGTCATTTTTTAGCGATCTCTGCAATACGGCGGATATGTTCTTTAAGTCCAAAGACTATGCTGTCATGCCGAAAGTGTTCGAATGTGTTCAAAACGCGTGAAGAACTGTTTCACATCCTTTTTGCTTTTCACAATATTCTAAAATCGGATATTTCACTGTTTATTGATATAACCAATTGCTTCAGGACGGACGATCCTGTTCCCAAGCTACCTTGCCAATCAAACATCTGCTCGTATTCTGAATCAAGGGTAAAACAAAATTAACAAACATACAAATTGAAAAAAAACGATAGACATACAATGAATTCTTCGAATTGAAATCTTCACTCTTCTCACGGATTGTGCAAGAATGCGTATCGTTCTACGGCACCACGTTCAGTATCGGTTAGTGAGACAGAGCAGTCTCCTCACATTTGTATTATTACAAATTTCTTCACTTAACGAAATAAACAAAGCTGCGAGACGAACTTTGCGACTGAATTTTAAGAAAAGTCTGTATCTCTTAGACAAGCACATTATTTGAATTGATTATTATTATTTATAAATATTGGATATAATTTCGTTTAGATATTCGATCGTCTTCACCTCAAATGAATTCGTGCGTTCATTTCAGGTGATTTTTTAAATGTTTATGATGACCTTCACCTTTACACCTTTGACCTTTGGACCTTGGACCTTTATGGACCTTTATGACCTTTTTTATGACCTTTACATAAAAAAATCAGATCGCATCCCTACAAATCATTTATCCAATGCTTCTGTGACACTGTGAGTTCGAACTCGATGTTCACCTAAATATTCAAATTTTTTAGCCCAATTGCAACGCAATTATGTATAACATGACCAAACGAGGCAAGAGAATCTGCTATTTGAAATCCCCTGGTGTTCGTTATTTTCCATTTCCCGTTAAAGGGAGTCGGCATCCAAAAATGATCATGGCTCATATGACGTGTTGCTGTTCAACGATCATAATGCCAAAATATTAGATTTTAAAATTAAATATTTAAGGAGAAAAAAGGAAAACAATAAAAGGATTACGGTAACTCTGGTCACTACACCATTCGACGTTTCACAGAGCCGGAATTTGTCAATTTTTAAGATTACTGTATGTCGAAGATATCGACTTTTTCAGCGCCAGTTTCGTTTGTGCTTTGTTCAAGTGCATGTATTTCACGTTTTTCATTAATATTTTTCATTTTTTGTACTGGGAGACTGATTTATCAACGTCTGACTCGTTGTTCAGCCTGGATTGGTCAACGCTGGTGGCATCTCTGCATTAAAATCTAGTTTTGTCAGCGGAATTCACGTTGTTGTCGTTCTTTGATCACTAAAGTATCATATATTAATGGTTATTTATAGTCGTATAGCTGTTTCGTGCATCGCCATTCGCGTTTTCATGTTTTGAGGCCGTTCGATATGCATTCAGACTCGAAAATGGTTAAAAACTGCGGTATCTGTGGCCAACGCGGGGGCGATCACATGCGTCTGTTCCCATCGAATTCGTTACCACTCAAGCAAGAAATGTGGATGGACAGACTAAACCTGCTGCCAGACGAGCGAAATAGGTTGCTGGAAAGATTCAGGGAGGATTTGGGCAGAACACCATCAGTGAGATCATTCTGGTGCAGTCGACATTTCGATGGCCAGCCCGACCCTATTGATGTGAGAAATCACTACAGCAGTTCCATTCTTCGGACGTTTTCCTTTCTTCACAATGCATTCCAGCGGCGACCTTCTATCCCTGACCATGCAGATTCACATTCTTCTCTCCCACTGCTTACCAGACAAGTAAAAAATTAACCTTTGCCGATATTCTGAGCGAAAGCGAAAGAGTGGGGGATATTATCGAGGGATTTGCAAATTCGAAGGGAATGATAACACGAAAAACAATATATCGATATGAAACAGAACGAGTAAATATAAAATTCAGCTGTCCGAGGTCCGAGTGGATCCTAATTCTGTCGCAACCACTCTCCATTCCAACTCACAGAATACGTCATTCCCTTCTCCATTCAGAGGAAATTCAGCATCCTTCCCATCTCCATCAAGCATTTTATCAGAGGTAGATCTTTAGGTTATTTCTATTATTAAGAAAATTTATACAGACGTCAAATCCTGATACATATCTATCTTCACAACATTCGGACTACACAATCAGAACGGTAAATGTATAAATTTACATGAAAAATATGTACAATGAATTGAGATCAGGAAGATGTAAAGTGTTCTCAAGAAACAATCGAAATGGACAAGGAAGAAGACTACCGTATCCCTTCCTCTCTCCCAGAATACTTGCTTGTATCGTCTTCTCAACTTCTTTCTCTCTTTGCTCGATGTCCCTCATGCGGTCTGAAAAGCATAGAATCAATGGCCTCTTTTACCAATGGATCAGCATTGAAGCTCAAATGGTTTTGCGAGTTCTGTAGAGAGCAATCATGGAGCTCTCAGCCTCGTCTCAAGGGAAGATTTTACGAAGGAAATGTGAAGCTGGCATGTGCCGCTCACACTTCCGGTTTACCACTACCAGTAAGTTTATTGAGTAATTTCATATATGATCAAGTACTTCATCAGCGCTTTCGAGACTGCTCCGAGCTCCTTGGCCTAGCGATTCCCTCCGAGAGAACATTTCATGATCTACTCGTCCGTCTTATCCTCCCTGCTACTGATAGCGTATATTCGACTCATATGCAACACGTTCAGACTACCGTTTGGAGTGTAATGACTGTGAGTTACACAATTTATATTTATATATACTAGCCTAGTTTGGCATTTTCAATTATATTTGAAAACTTCTTATCCCCCTAACATCCTATTCGAGTGTTGAAGAAATACTCGATCTTTGGGTAGCTACCAACCTTGACGGAATCCCTGAACTTCATTGAAGTGAGTGTATAGATTAGATCGCCCATTCAATCTCTGATGAGAGTCCATTTGATCTGCAATGGACGGATTAAAACGCGTTCTCTGTAAGAACGGGATGGCCTTCCCCAGGGGGTGGCACAATGATTCAAAATGCTCCGATCGAGCTGAAATTTGCTGTGGGTACTCCCTAGGGGTTAGGTATACCACCGGAAACTTTTCCTGGTGATTCATGCACATCATGCACGAAAAATAAATGTCATTTTTGACCCTCATGCGATATACCATTCGATAGAGCATCATAAGATATGTCTGGAGCTCGATTTTCAGCCTTCTTCGACAAAGCATGACCAATTTGCATGGTTAAAACTGCATTTTTCGACAGTTTTCAATTTTTTAGATTGCGAAGATCTCATTTGCTCCAGTTGATTTTGTGCTCATTAGAAGCGCCTTGAACTTCCGTATCGACATGATTTTTTTCAATATTTATATCGGTGGCCTAAGGCCTCATTTTTCATGGTTTCTAGCACGCATTCGTCGACGCGGGTTCGAATCCGCTACCCTGCATCATCTTTTGCCGGCATGATATCGCATGCAAATGAGTTCTTCCGAAGTAAAATCACTTTTCATCTACTTTCACATTGTTTAGAAGTTGTCGGGTATAATTTTCAGATGAAATTTTGGTCATGCCCATCCGTCGATTTTTAACATAAGGGTCCCCCCTGTTGATTTTGCTGTTCATCTGAAACCAAAGGGGGGACCCTTATGTGAAAAATCGTCGAATGGGCATGACCAAACTTTCATCTGAAAAATGGTGAAAACATTTTCACAACAGCCCCTAAGTACAAAAAAGTGATTTTACTTCGAAAGAACTCATTTGCATGCGATATCATGCCGGCAAAAGATGATGCAGGGGAGCGGATTCGAACCCGCGTCGACGAATGCGTGCTAGAAAACATGAAAAATGAGGCCTTAGGCCACCGATATAAATATTGAAAAAAATCATGTCGATGCGGAAGTTCAAGGCGCTTCTAATGAGCACAAAATCAACTGGTGCAAATGAGATCTTCGTAATCTTAAAAATT
>LS485029.1:38978-83647 GCA_900490705.1 Pristionchus arcanus
TACTTTTTTATGGTGAATTTTTCTTTTTTAAAGTTTGAAGCCCCGCCCCTTTTCGGGTTTTTGAGATATGACCAAATAATGGCCCAAATAGTGATCAGGGCCCATAGGGCTATCCACAAAAAAATTTTGGTAAGGATCTGAGACATCGATGTCCGGCCCTAACGACCGAATCCTCGAATCTTACCTAGCCGGTCTCTTAACAGTACGATCTTCAACAATCACCACACTATTAGAAGAGTTGTCTATGCTGTCGTCTCCCTTCTTTCTTTTGATGGTCTTCTCAAAATCCTTCATAGCCTCCTGAAATATAAGGTGATCAGTCATGCCGACAAAGAAAATATCGACTTTTCATCTACTTTTCCTGAACAGGAATTGACATTAGATAGTTAAAGTTTCATTAAAACAATCTTAATAAAACAATAATTACTGTTCGACTAAGACAATGTCAATCAATATACCTCAATTATACATTCTTCGACTGCCTTACTCCTGGTAAGTTTCCAGTCCTCATCAACTACCCATTTACTGGCCATGTTTGGCTGAAATTGAATCTTTTGGTGAAACATAGCTTAATCGTCAGCTGAATTACTCGAATAATATTACAAATATCGCATAGAACGATTTAAAATCCACTTATACATAATAGTGGAAAATATCCGACATTGTGCCATCACAATACGACTAGTCGGACAAGAGTAAATCGAGCTACGCAATAACAAACTGTTAACAATCGAGTAGTGGATCACTCTTGCTATAACGTAATACAAAAAAAACTACAAAAAAGCTACCGAGTCAGTGAAAACTTTGAAAATACAAAACAAACGAACGGAAAAACGCTCAGTTGAAATTGATGGTGCGCAAGTTCGACATATGTGAAAATGCGAAAACGTCCGGTGACCAGAGCGACCGTAACCCAAATTTGCCAAATACACGCAATTTATTTTTATTTTTATTTTGAGTCTTCTATTATATTTTTCTTTAATATTTTTATATTTTTGGTACGTCTGGGCATGCCTAAATAAAATATAGTGATTCAAAAGAATTCGGATAATATTAATTTTTGGACGCCGACTCCCTTTAAGTCAGTTGACTACCTCGTTTATTCTAAAATGAGCGTCAAACGGTGATAAATTTGAAGTTTGATTCAATATTATTAGCCATTTTTATGCATAGGTCTTAGATGGTGTACTTGTAGTTCGAAACGCTGACATGCTGGGGCGATTACTGTTCCTGGTCGACCTCCAAAGAATTTGGCGACGCACGCGGCTGCATCGACGCTACAGGCTCCGACCCTAATTTCCGACTACGCGTATGCTTTGTATTCCGCCGGACTTTCTGGTTTTAGCAGCGACTCTCTCTCTTCAGTTGGGCGAGTCCACATACGACAACACGTATTTGACGATTTGCGAGGGTGATTATTGCAACGGGTATGAGCTGATGGGCGTTTCTGATTATTCGAAGGTCTTTCAGTGACACCATCCTTCCGAATGGCACAATCATCGGCCCATCAGCTTATCGCAAATACGCAAACTTCGCTACTCTACCATCTGTTTCTCATGCCTTTTGCATACTCGTGTTGCTCCGCAAGCTTTTATAGCTTCGTAATAATTTTTTTATTTTTCCTGCTGACATTCAATCTTCGCCGACAAAGTGTGGCAGATGCTTTGAAGTAAATCTCGGATAAATTCACCTGTTGTCACATTTCGCAAATTCACATTTTCCTCAACGATGACTCCACAGTGCTTACTATCGATTTTCTGCTGCATTACCAGTATCCTAACCCTAGATTGCAACTGCAAGTGAGTATGTCAGTCGTTAAAATCGGAACAACCCTCTCCCTAATTTCACGCGCTCTCTTGTCGGTCGGCCAGTGTATGAAATGGGAAAAAAATGTTATCGTGCTCTAGCTAATTTCGTACAGTAGTAAAGACCGAGTTGCAGAAAATGTGGTGCGGCTGGGTTTTGCACCGGGGACTTCTGCTACAGTCAGATGAACACTTGGAGCAATGACATTGGCACGGTGAGCTGCGGTTTTCTGAAAATTTCCTATTACAATCCAATAGGGTTGCACGTTCGGAATCGGTAATCCCGAGAATGTCGGTATTACCGACAAATGTCGGGAATACTGACCATCTTTTTCTCTAGACTCTCTCGCTAGAGCGCGCTATTTCTTGTCTCTAACCGTCTGGCGCGAGAGTGGTCGGTAATACCGATCCCGAACCCGCAACCCTACAATCCAATATATCACATTATCAGTAGGCCGAACATTTTGACCACCGATTCTCGTCTTACTGCGGCAAACGTACTAATATCTGCAACATTTACACCCCCTCACTCGTCACAGGGCTGTCTGACGCCTCGTGACGAGAACCTCTGGAGGGACGAGCCTCTTCCATTGTGCAAGATTAACAAGATGAATGCCTCACTCTGCCTGTGTAATACGTAAGTTCAACAATCTAAAAATTTTCATAATAGTGCAATTATTTGTTTTTATTCTTGTTTACGAGATGAACCTACGTTATGGGATATTTTCTTGCGATCACGATCACTGCTAATTCCAGCGACCTTTGCAATACTGAGGAAACATTCGCCAACATACGATCGACTACAACACACGCCGAGAAACCGCTGATCGAATGTGTGAAGAGAAGGCGAGTTAAAGAAAAAAAAAACCGCATGAGAATGATCAAAAACTTCACAGTCGTAGATACAGCATGTATTTTTTTACTTGCAGAGGTTGGAAGGATGAGCGATTTCCGGAATTGGAACCTTTCGAGTGCGAATCAACGTACTGCGCAAGTCGCGAGATGAGGGTGAGTCGTCTCAATTCGACAGTTTTGAACGTAAATTTACAATTGTCTCCGAATGTTATTTTGCCTCAGATACTATGTTATCAAAATTCTGATTCCTTAAAAAATAATGCAGAGCTTCAATGCGTTTCGTGATTTGGAGAAGCCGGTATATTTCGAAGTCGATCGAGATTGCCCCTATGAAGAAACGGAATGGTACGACATGGGTACGTGCTCTCTCGGAAAAGTTCTCGTCCGTTCTAGTGAATACTTCACAATTTTTTTCATCATTCAGATATCCATTCAACAACACCGCAGATGAACTCATGCCTTCATATAATGTCAGGTTTTCATATATGCTAGTTTGTTTTGAATAAAATAAAATAATTACATATTCAAAACCTTAATGATCTCCAGATGGCATCAAAAATCATCAGAAGTTCGATGCATTTGTAATACGGTAATAATTAGTTCACTAAAAAGTATTTTCGTTTTATGTTCAGACCAAATGCAATGAGAGGATACCAATGTACGATTTGCCCAAGAGAGGCAAGGGAATCTGCTATTTGAAGTCGAAGGAGGTGAGCGCTGTCTTATGGCTTGCAATTAAAAGTTCCTTCGACGCTTATGTTGCACCCTAGAAAGCATTGAAACGAAAGGCAAGACGTTCTAGTGGGTGCGCCATCAATTTATCGTAGAACGTGGATGCATTTTTAACTTTTATGCTGAAAAGAGCCCGTTTTTTCTTCATTTTGTTGGTTTCGTTGCATAGATAATCGCATTCTTGAGACGGAAACGTCCACTTGCTATGGCGATTACTGCTTCTGGAGTCATGAGGACGATCGGGGATGCATCGATGCAGCTGGCGATGAGCATTTCAAACTACGAGTATTTCGTTCCGCCGACTTACTGTGTTTAGCAACGACAAATTTGCAGCTCGGCGAATCAACGTATGACGGCTCCTACTTTGTCATCTGCAAGGGCAACTACTGCAATAGGTGAGTGATGTGACCGGATTCGAAGCTGTCCTGAAGAAGAAAACCTCCCTTCACGTGTAGATTGCCATTTCGATACTTTCCAGTGATATTCTCTATCCGAACGGAACAATTGTCGGCCCTTCTGCGGCTCGAAAATTCAGTGTGAACATTGCTGTGCAGTTCTCTTCATCAGCGCCCGTCTTCATGACAATTGCATACTGGCTGATGTGATCTGTTGCCCGGCGAAAGGGGCATGTTTGCGATAAATAGCTTACGAAATAGCCAACTAGTTATGTGTGGCCTAATTGTACACAGATCTCATATTTATCACAAAAACAAGCTGACACATGGAGGCAAATTGACTTTTCATTCATTTCGTAATGATTTTTTGCTCAACTAACCCTCAGACAGCCATTACGAAATTACAAAGATGGCAAAATCCCATGTCATAATTTAATGTCTTCTCTTATCCGTTTTCCTTCTACTATTTCTCAACATGATAAAGTGGACATAAACTATATGCCCGAATGTCATCCTGATATTGCACATTGTTCTGGATGTCTTAGTCGTCTCTCTCTTAGCCGTGTGCGATCTGTGTAGTGTGAAAACAAGAGGGGAGAGTAGGTATAAAAGAACTGAAGATCGAGAGAGCAAACAGCCCCTCGCTCCTTCCGTCCCTTTTCTCACTTCAACATAATGACCTGTGAGTAATTTTGTCATTAAATCTGTTCTAATCGACCACTAGGAAATGGAATCTTAGGAGAAACTCTATTATTTTTTTTTATTATTCAGGCTGTTCAGTCATCACCGGCGGCTGCAAGTGCGGCATCAACACGATACAGTATCTTGCTCGTGCGGTTGGTTACGGTATCCAATTTACCATATACCGTAATCCTGATCAGGCGCTACCGACTGCACGCGCAGCTACCAGAGCTGCAACAACGGCCGCCACTGCACCCCCTGCAGAAGCAGCTCCTATTGCGCACACATGGACTACACTGGTGTGTTCGAAGGAATCGTTTGTATGATCTCTATCAATATTGTAACTCGATATCTGGAGTAGTCACACATAACAACACCAACCTTGCACAGGTGATCAGTTCGCGTGGACCGACAGCGACAGAGGCCGTGGCAGCGGCTCGGCGCCCGTCGAGAAACATCGACTGCGGATGCTAGACCTTTGTGCTCCCATTGCATTTCTAATGTTGACTCGAGGATGATAAAGTTAAATTAGTTTCGTATTGCCGATTAAAGCTGCTGCGTATGCAAAAACTTGAACGAGATCTCGCGTACTGTACGATCAGAGATAACTGTAGACTAATACTGATACAGCTTGCTTCTTCACTGCCTAGTCACAGTTCCCGCCTCAGTGTCAGAGTAGTAAGCATCTATTTTGCGCTCAGTCCCACCATCCCATGTGGTCTAGTGGTTAGGATTTCTGGTTTTCACCCAGGCGGCCCGGGTTCGATTCCCGGCATGGGAATGCCCTTTTGCCGCATTTTTCGCTGATGATAACAGCGTTGCTGATACCATTCAGAAAGCACCTGGACCGAATTGCTCAGCAGAATCAAAATCGACTCCGCAAGATGATCAATTTTCGACGCTGAATTATGGCTGTTAGGTCATTCGGTCATCAAAAAGGGATAAACAGTGACACTACACATCGAGACCATTAACGTGATTCGCACTCGAAACGCGTGAACCATGACTAGATGTTGTTCATATACAGTCATAACACACAGTAATACTAGTAATGATGTCTTAGATTAATATCACTGGCCGGCATTACTCAAAATTCTTCGTATCCGTTATCACAGTACGAAATATACTGAATCTATTCATATTCGTAGTAAGATGCTCACGTACACTGAATACTTTCATGGAATTGTATACGGTACGACAGAATTAGAAAAGTTGCTCAAGCTAATTGTTGCAGTTCTATCATTCGCTTTGAATGCAATGCTTCTCTTCATTATTTTTCGAAAATCGTCAAAGGTGAGCTTCTGATATTTCTTTGTAACTGTTACTTTCAAGGAAATGGGAATGTACAAATACTTGCTTTTCTCTTTTGTTCTGAATGATATTATCTACACAAATGTTCATATTGTCACAAAACCGGTAATTATTTTGCTCTAAAGAACCATCGAAATATTTTTTACAGGTATGCTCTCTTCATGGAGAAATATACTTCCTATTTTCCGAGACATTTCCTAAGGTCTACCAGCTGATTCTGTCATGAACGACATTAGCATTTCAGCTGAGATGGGTAATCTCTTCCTTTACAACAAGTCACTGTCACTCATTTTTACTTCTTGCATACCATTTCATCTATCGGTACATTGCCGTCGTAAAGTGAGTAATTTATTTGGGAGAACCATACTTTGACGTGAGCTACCTAGGATGAGAACACACCGTTGACAACCTTATCGATGTTTATGAAACGTATTGCTTGTTGAACCCGAGAACTAATACAATGCTCAACATTTTCTTTCTAGAAATCAATGGCTTCTTCTGTTTCGGAGGTGGTGGTTTTTCAATGTACTCGTTTTCATTTTCATTCTCGAATCCGTCGTCTGGTTTACGTTCTTTCACTTACAATTCCGTACTGACCAAGATACGTTTGATTTGCTACTTCCGTTTATCGCGAATCAATTTCCCACACTGACAATGGATGGATTGGCAACGGCGCATTTCTGGGTGGTTCTTCTGCTGTTTTGACGTTTATAAATTTCGCTTATTTAGTATCATGACAATGCTCTGCGATGGCGACATTTTATCGGATGGATCGGAAGCTCCGTCTATATGACTTCTGGTAACAACTAGGGTATTCGCCTCTTCATTTCACGCACTCTCATGCTGTGGAAAAAGTAGGGGGATTTGACTTTTTCCACCCGAGGAGGAAATCTCCCCTGACTTCTTCCGCAGCATCAAACCTTCTCGAGTAAGAATGTGTATGACAGATATGATTCACAACTTCAGTTCTGATCATCTAGTTATGACTCATGAGCACTTCATGAATGAGTGAACGCACGATGAGAAGGTCGTAGTGCTCTTTATGATTTTTAGTGTGATATTTTTGCGCTCCCAAATAACGTGAACTTCTCCAAACTTCACTTCAAGAAACGCGAACAAAACAAATAAAAAAAAAATCCAAAAAAAAAATTTGACCCACTGTTCCAGTGTTTTGCATCATATCCTACTGTGCTGTGAATATTCTCCAATTTTTCAACAAAAGTTCTTCAAGCAAGAAAACGGAAGCGCTTCAGAAGCAGCTATTTTATACGTTGCTGGTTCAGGTATCCCTTTGCCATGTTGTTCCTTTTTATTGTTTATGGTTCGTATTATAAATCTTTTCGTTAACTTACAATTTTTTTAATCAGTTTGTCGTACCATTCTTCCTAATGTACATGCCGATTATCCTGGTCGTGAGTGGTCCTATCCTTCATATTTCATTCAATCTACCTCACCACCTCGTCTCCTCCTTATTCGTCGTCTTCCCATTGCTCGATGCTCTGGTCATTCTCATCGGAATACGCGATTATCGGTTGGTTACAAAATTCGATTTTGGCAGTGCGCACCTTTTCAGAATGTTTGTCGTTCGTATTCTTCATTCTTCATGCCCGTCATGCTTCAAATTGCAAAAGCCAAATTCGAGTAGGTTTTAAAATGTTCTATCGGAACCTAAAAGATCAATTCTAGTAGCACCTCAGCCATCAATGACAACTGTCCGCTACCTTGATATTTGACTTGACGATAAATGGATTTTACATACTTTTCATCCTGCATATATGAGGCCGTTCGCGTAAGGTTCAACAAGGCTCCACAGTGGTCTGGAACAGGTAAAAAATCGACATCGCTCAAAAATTGCCCCTAGGGGTAACTTTTTATTCTAAGAACAGCTGTGGATTCAGTTTTTCGATAGGTCGCCTCCTGACGCAGTTTTTGGCTGCGGGTCAGTTGGCCGAAAATTCGTTTTTAGAGTTTTTCTCCCTAAATATGCGTCAAAATGGCCTGAGATCCCGCGCTCTATATCAGAATTTCGAGCTTTTTCGATTGGGCATATTGCCGTTTGATGATCTTTTTTCGTTCTAGAGATAAAAAATCGAACTTTTTCTTTTTACGAAGTACTCGCTGGCGCTTTGCCAGATGAAAGAGCATGTTTCGCTGATCATTTTGGTGTATTATATGAGGGGGTTCCGACACGTGAAATTAGTTTCCCATTGATTTTAGTGAGACACAGTCGCTCTTGGCGCGCGTAGGGACGACGTCGCACGCTTATGGGAATCAACGAAGACGTTACAACTACGACGCAACGGTCGCGGGTTCGAATCCCGCTCCCTGCAGACATCTTTTGCTGTTTTTTCGCACGTACTTGACACTGCTCCCGATGGGAAAATGACAATTTTTAGCATTTATCTTGTAAGGAATTGCAGAAAAATGACCTCGCAGATGAATAAATCTCAAAAATTTGCCCTATGACCTCGAAATAATTATGAATCGGTAGATTAGTTGCTGAAACGAATTTCCGATTGTAACAGAATTTCCGGTCCTGGATATTTCTCTTCTCTGCCTTTGCCTGCATGAGGCAAAGGCAGAGAACGGCAGAGAAATATCCAGGACCTTTGCCTCACTCGAGAGATTTTGCCTTTTCATGAGAATCTCCCTTGCAGAGAATGCCGCTGTTAACAAAACATTAGTGTAGATCCCAAAACCCTTTCCACATAACATAGCGTTTTCGTATTTTACCACTTTTGAACGCATTCAGTAGCCGCAATGGCAAACGTTCTTCCTCCCACAGTCCGAATGGATGAGAAATAATCACGAGCGGAAATTGGACAGATGAATCATGTTTGCTACTGAATGTATTCGAAATTGAAAAAAATCAGGAAACGTGAAATTAAGTGGAAAGTAAAATTAGCCAATAAATTATCAATTACGATTGTGTAAACTGAAATGCACTGCGTGGAAACCACTGCGTTGTCCACTTCCTAACGCTATTAGAGCGTTTAGAGCAAATCAGTTCCAAGTTTTGATCCTAGGGTTGCCTGTTCGGGATCGGAATTCCCGTGCAAAGCGTGCCAGAGTGGATCGACTCCTTTGTTCGTCGCGGCGGACGAATTCCAATGTGAGGAGAGCGAGGGCGCCTCATTTTACCACGCGCGAGAGACGAAAGCGCACAGCGTGTCACACTCCCTGTGAAAAAAGAAAGAGAGCAGCTGTCCACGCTTTCTCGCATGCTACAAGAGCTACCTTGGAGCTATGTGGGAATGGTTTACGCAAAGCCATGCACAGGTGCCATATTTTTCGCTATTATGTTTCACTCATGTTGTAAATTGATCAACTGAGAATTTGATGAGCTAAAAAATATTCGAGTTATGTTTCATTGGTGCCATTATATTTATCATCTTCCCCATTTCTCACTTCTCACCGCCGACCTACCCACTAGGAGAATGAGAAGAAAAATGACAGGAAGGGGAAAGAGAGGGGAAGAATGGCTGTCCGCCGTTTTCGATCCACTCTGACACGATGTGGAGGGGAGAAAAGGGAAAATGTACCTTGAATCACGATCCCGAAACACTATTTGATACCATTTTGACATTATTGAATGACACGGAGAGGACAAGAGGGAAAGAAGGGTAGATGACAGATGGATTTATCATCAGAATGAGACTTGTTTCCGCACTTTTTATCTCACATTCGCTATCCTGTTCACTGTTGTTTCTACCCTTCTATCTCCTAACTTTACACTAATATTAAGAAGACTACAGTACTTCTACATTATGACATGAATTACCGAGTATCCCTATTGATATTGAATGACACTATTTTCTTATGAATAGTTTTCTGAGTTAATGAACAAACGTTAATCATCGAGCCGAATAGAACGGCAGAGAAATTTCCAGAACCGGAATTTCATCCAGATGTGGTTCTGTTACAATCGGAAACTCGTTTCAGCAACTAATCTACCGATTCATAATTATTTCGAGGTCATAGGGCAAATTTTTGAGATTTATTCATCTGCGAGGTCATTTTTCTGCAATTCCTTACAAGATAAATGCTAAAAATTGTCATTTTCCCATCGGGAGCAGTGTCAAGTACGTGCGAAAAAACAGCAAAAGATGTCTGCAGGGAGCGGGATTCGAACCCGCGACCGTTGCGTCGTAGTTGTAACGTCTTCGTTGATTCCCATAAGCGTGCGACGTCGTCCCTACGCGCGCCAAGAGCGACTGTGTCTCACTAAAATCAATGGGAAACTAATTTCACGTGTCGGAACCCCCTCATATAATACACCAAAATGATCAGCGAAACATGCTCTTTCATCTGGCAAAGCGCCAGCGAGTACTTCGTAAAAAGAAAAAGTTCGATTTTTTATCTCTAGAACGAAAAAAGATCATCAAACGGCAATATGCCCAATCGAAAAAGCTCGAAATTCTGATATAGAGCGCGGGATCTCAGGCCATTTTGACGCATATTTAGGGAGAAAAACTCTAAAAACGAATTTTCGGCCAACTGACCCGCAGCCAAAAACTGCGTCAGGAGGCGACCTATCGAAAAACTGAATCCACAGCTGTTCTTAGAATAAAAAGTTACCCCTAGGGGCAATTTTTGAGCGATGTCGATTTTTTACCTGTTCCAGACCCTTGTTGAGCCTAACGCGAACCGCCTCATATATTATATCTTCCCTAACCGACTCTTCTTCGTTTGTTGTTAATATTGTGTTTCTTAGATCCGCAGAACACAAACAAACAGAAAAGGTAGTGGACATTTCCCGGTCTACAATGGAATCAAAGTAACACATCCAATGAGTGGTCGAAACTCGTTTTTTTTCGTATGTACCCATTGACCATTCACCGAACAATGACTTTGCTATGGCGTGTGAAACGGAGTTCTTTAGGGCGGAGGGATAAGAGATTACGAGAGATGCAAGAAGCGATGATCTCGCTGTGAACTTGTAACTTTAAACTTGAACGCCTCCGCGTAAAAGAGGTAGTCGAGAACTGTTTATGTCTCTTTTCTCCTTATAGGAACAATATGGGTGCAATGGTCGCATTCTTTATTGATTTCCTCCCATTGCCGCCATGATTTCTTTTTTGGTTGAAGCATCCAGAGAGTTGATGATCGATTCGATCTTGGTGTGCTTCTCCTGAGGCGAAAGACCCTCGTGAGAGGCAATCTGGAAGGAAGTAGATTTTAGGAGAGTGAGGAGTACGGAAGAGGAGGGAGTACACGAAATAATCGATCGTGCAAAAAGAGAAGAGGAATATCGTTGAGAGAGTATGTCATACGGTGAACGCCCTTTTCCTGGATGCGAAGTTAATCGTCAATTCCCCCATACGCGCGTACAATTTCATTGTCAAGTTTTGTGAAAAACGTAATACCTCGTTGAGCTTCACGTCGACAGCGCGAGCGGCAGGAGAGAAAGCAGCGACGGCCGCTTTGTGAGCTGCCTCCGCCTTCTTCTGATGTCTGAAGGTTTAGAGATTAGGTTAGATTAATACTTTCGACATGTATCGAACGATGTGGTTTTTTGATCTCATTTAGTAGATATCATTTAGTAGATTTTACCACACACCCCTCCCCAACCCGATAATTTTGTGCAAAGTTTTTTTTAGTTAGTTTTTTAAAGTCCATAGGCTGGACACATGAACAGACAAACGGACAGATAAAATCAATACGGGATTGATCCTACTCACTTCTCGACTTCTTGTCTGAATTTCGTGTAGGCGAGTTTGATAGCGGGAGTCTGAGCTGATGCCCACTGATCAACTGCTGAATTCACCTGAAGAAGAAGGGATGGTGCGGTGACGGTGAGATAACGATGAATTGGCACGAGGTCGATTGAGATTTTTTAAAGGTTAAAAACACATGTCTGAGAACATTGCGAAATAGATCTCTTCCGACTGCAAACTGTTGGAAACGGTATGAATGGATCGAACCTGAGGCTCGGGCTTGTTCTGGTTGGCCTTGAGAACGGCGAAGAAAGAGGCACGAGTTGCAGCGTCGGCCTGAGATAGTAAGAGATTGATCTTTGATCTCTCTAGATGGACTAACTTACCTTCTCAAGGAAGGGAGGCGCATCACCCTCTCCTGCCTGGGCATAGACAGCAATTGAGAGAAGAGCGAGAAGAGCGATCATTTTGAGTGAGCGAAGGAGATGATGGGCCAAGACGGAACAATCCCCATTTTATACCCATCAGCTCTATTTTACTTCTTGTCACTTTGCTCTCTTCTCGCTCTACACGATACGCCAATTCGGCGAAATTTAGCTGTTATCTTCATCTTCTTTGACGAACTAGCTGACTGCACCCAAATGATGTTCAGAGTAATCGTTTCGATATCGGATGAAAAATGATTCAGTCAAAAATAACGCCACGATCCACATTATCTTTAACTGTATTTTTTTCAAAAAATCATGCACACAAAAATGTTGTCCTTTTAATTAATTTAGCAGCAAGAGGCGTTATCGAGAACGTATACTTGGCCAGTACTGATCGTCCCTGCCATCCATTGTCCTCCCTAAAAATCTAGAGACTGTATTCAGCCTTATCTCGATCTGCATTATTCGTGGAACCTTCAAGATTTGCACAAAATCTCTACAATAAGTTGACGCCAAAAACGGCGGTAGAATCGTCAATTTGCGGCCAATTGAATAATAAAAAATAAATAATTCACTAAATCACTCACCGCACAGAAGACCATTGCGTCTTGGGCAGGTATTGTGTGATTTTTGGAGAACCATCCGCTACGCCAAGTGCTCAAATTTGTTTGTTGTTTCGACCCAAATAGGTTATAAGCCAGTGCCGTTAATTTCTTTTGGGGGAAGCTCCTACTGCTTACAATAATTGTTGCCCTGCTGGACATGCTCCGAGCACGTTGGGAACGGGCGGAGTTCCACCGCAAGGATTAGGCGTCAGTGTACCCGGGCAAGTGCACTCGTCGCCTGTACACTACGGATTTATAGATCTGCTCCTGATAGTGATAATGAAATGATATTCAGACGTAGTTGGGACGGATGGGAAATTAGTGCAAAAGATCCTTTGGACAAAAGTCAACAAATTACCTAGCTCGGCGCACAGAACGGTGATGGCACAATTGTCAAAGTTGGGATTATAGTCAGTTGGCATCGCGATCTTCCACTGCAATATTCAATGTTCACATAAATGCAAGTTCAGCATGCGGATCAGCATGCGGTGCATGACAGTAGCTGAAAATTATCAGCGAATGTTTCGATCGCTATTCGAATCCTTTGAATTTACTTCAAGAATATTCATTAATCTGCTCTGTGATATTCAATGAATTGGATTACCAAAAAATTTTCTTGGCCAAATGCCGAGCTCACTATGAAATTGGTTCTGAAACTGGGCTTACAACGTTCCAGGCGACGTTATACGAAGTTTTAGAATCGGTTCCACGACTGCCGTACTCTCCGTCACAAGACAAGAATCTGAAAAAGAGTTAGTAGTTATGCGGTAGCTACCCCGATGACGCTTGGCTTCATACGACTCTAACGGACTTTCCGGTATAATCTATTCCCATCAATGGGGGAAAGAATGGCGCTATCGTGCGCATCTATGGCATATCCTTTTCTGTTTTTTGTTAATTGTATTTTCTGGAAACCTTTTCCAATCTTCATTTGATCATGTTTCTTGCAAAACTCACCGGGGAATGACCGGTGCTCCCTGAGAGCCGTCTAGTTTTCTGAGCGGACAAGTAGACGCGAGCCCAGTGACGTTCACCAATTCAGGATGTAGGAAGGATGGATCGGAATAGCACGGGTCAACTTCATGCTCCTTTGAGACGTTTGTGCGCTCTGCAATTTAGACGTCGCCTGTGAACTTGTAGCAGTGATACTTGGGCACTCAAAATTGGAATAACTAATCCGGTTCCAATTTTGAGCAAGTCCATTCAACTACGCACTGTATGTCACCCATGACAGAACCGACGAATCGGGGAAGCAATTGTCGGTCGTTTTTCTGAATCTTCTATACGGCGTAAAGTTGCAGGTTGGAAAGTTGGGGTGGTCAGCCGGTGCTTGTAGATGACAAACGCGCAGCATGTCGCTGTAAGCAGCAGTGACGCACTAAAATGAACTTCTGTGATTAAAAATAAAATAAATGTTGGCGACCGCAGCATTATTTCTACATTCGCCCACACACTTTCTCCACGATTCGACATTGGAAAGAATGCTGGAAATACATTTCATTCGAGTGGAGAATTCGTGAAAAACCTGATCGCTTTCATTGGAGTAGTCGACTGTTCGTCAATGAAGCACTGCGATTCACACAACTGGAAAAATAGTCAAGAAAAGTGAATTATGCATGGATTCAACACGTTCATTTTATCAAATGAGAACTCACCGTGCCGAGAAGTGCCACTAACACATATATTATGATTAACATCATGGACCCGACGAGACTATGTGATGGTTAAGACTAAGGGGTGCTTAAATAGGGCTAGCGTTATTTACTAGTCGTGACTTGCCAACGATCCGCGCACATGCCAATTTCTAGGGAAACGCACGCATATTTTCACGAATACAAAAGCATACATGAGACCTAGAAGAATGGCCAACGTTTACGTGCGTTTTGCTGTATCCGGCCTTGCGTCAATGAAACACTGCTATTCACACAACTGGAAAAATGAAATAATATTTTCTTTCATGCCACGAAAATTTGTTTCTAAGTTGAAATATGTTCAAGTTGTCAAAGGTGAACTCACCATTCATCAACGTGCCACTAGTAGGCATATTACAATAATGAATTGAGCGTGAATTGAGTGATTCTCTAGGGGAGCAGAAGATATTAGGACTCAGAGGCACTTCAAAAGGGGCTGGCGCATTCAAAAGTACTAGGGGCAAATTCCAAAACATCTGCACACATAACATAGGGATGAGTATGCTAAAGTCTTCGCTTGAATTCGTTACGCAAGGTAAACACACTCTGGTGTCTGGTGAGGAAGGGCGTACGTGCGCCACAACGTACCCTGCCTTTTACGTGGTTGTTGCTCGTTGCCAAGCGTAGTCGTATCTTGATGAATTTAAAATCGATGTGATTACGGAATTTGCATGCCCAGACCTTGCTAATGCATTACTCCATTGTTTTTGTACTCCATCATCATACCTAGGAATAGGGAATACCTTGGAGTAGGGAATTTGTTGTTGATTGCGCAGTTGTGTATTGTGTTTGGCTATACACGGAACATTGTTCTCATCTTTCCACTTTCTCCGACTAATTATTCTGTCAAGTGGCATTCAAATGATCGCAACTATTTGAGTATTCCTTCATTAAGAGCGAAAAGTCTAGCATTCCATCCTGTAGTTATTCATGGCCGAGCATCGAGTAGTTGAATAATGAGACAGATTCTCGCGACTTCATGAATGGTGCATTTCAATTCTTTCCCATCTATCACTGAAGGTGAGGCTACACCGGAAGCGGCCTTTCAGTTGTGCATTCACGGCGCAAGGAAACAACTTTGATATCCATGTATCCTGTTCTCTTCAACATGATCAATTTAGCCAGATAAAAGGCTGCTTGGCAGCGTGAAGTGACTCTACTTTGGATAACTCTCCCGCGTGAATCGCTGATCTCTCCTCTTAGAGGAAATGTGCATCGACCTGGAATTGTAAATTCGATAGATGTTCAGCAAACAGGTCAGAGTGAGATTGCTCGCTTTCAAACTAGATAATATAGATCTTTATCGATTGTGTGAGGATAAATACTGGGGAAATATTGTGAGGCTTAGGGTAGATTACATGGACAAATAGGCATGAATAATTTATAAATGAATATAAAATTATGCGTAGCCGCCGAGAAGAGAGGAGAAGTTCTGGTGACCACGAGACAGCTGAAGACGATAAAGATCAAAGATCAGAATCAGAAGATCAGAATCAGAAAGCATCACGCTTCTTGATGGAAGACATTAGCATTGCTGCATAAGATATGGTCCTATTGTGAGAGAAGAGGCCATCCCATGCACAACTTTAGCCTTTGGGCCGCCGACGCATAGGTTAAATTTGAGCCCCATCACTTCCGATGATAGTCTGTCCAGAATGAAGAGACGGATTAGTATCCATGAGGCAAAAGGGCGGATTCCCCGATATGAAGCGGGTATAAAGGTGATGATCTTTCGAACCCGTTTCAGTCGCTTGTTTCTTCAATCGTGGGAATGATCACGATCTGTTGTCTCTTCAGTCTCGTTGTCCTCGCAGGTTTCACTTTCCTATTCTTTGAAAAAAAACTCTCGTGGTTGAATTGACCTTAAATTATTAGTGTCTCCCTTGTGATAAGTGGGATCAAAATGCTATTAACCTAACGCTATTTGATCCGATTAAGGAGCTCGAGTGGACTTCTACGCAAGCAAAATCTTCGATGAGTTCGACTTCAAAGGGCAGACAAGCGTGAGCCAATTAGGAATTGAAGCTTGGATGTTTTATTTCTGATGCGCGAACCTGGTAGCGGAGTCGGTTGGACGGTAAAAAATGATCATACTCCAAGAGTATATGTGCGCAGTCTCAATCATTTGGCTGTTAACAGAGTGTGCGATCTGCGAAGCGAAGAAATTTTCCCTTTGCTGCCACCCCTGAAATGAGCAACTTCAAGGTGTCGATCGATGGTTCGTGCGAAGTGTACTGTGCCATTTACGCTTCGATCACGGAAGAATCGCGCAAACTATCCGCCAACCTACTCATCCAACTACCCTCCAGATTCTACACGTAGGCCATTATTGGCCTTAAAGAAGGTGTCCCACGAATAACTAAGTTCTCGATGTGAGCTTGTGGGTCGGGGCTACCCGATAACACTTTCGAAACTCACCTTTTTCAATTTTCGTTTGAACTGAGAAGCAGTTGGATGCATTCCAAGTGACTCTGAAATGCAGGCAACGAGATAGAGAGCGTGCGAAATGAGGAGAGGGCGACCTCTCATTCTCACTTTGAGAGTCGACCGCGCGGTTCGTGTGACGCCTCCTATAAATGCGGCAATACAATGCTCTCAATCATTGAAGAAATCTTTGAAATTTATAATGTTTCAGTGTGGGAGATCTCGCGGCTCGCAGCGACCTGACGACGAACGAGAAGTTGCCACTGATTATCAAAGTAAGCGCATTCTGAGCATTGACCTGCCCCTCCGGTATTCGACTGAGGGACCATTTGTATGTAAAAAAACACATAAGCAGACACATTTGAGAGACGTTCGTCTACGCTGTAGCATTGATACCAATGTTATCGTGACCATTGCAGAACACTGCCAAGCTCAATATCATCAATGCGAATGCGAATCAGGACGCCGGCCCGCTCGTGCTATACGTCTTCGATGGCCGTCATAGCGGTGCGCATTCAAAGCGATCAAACTCGAGCAAGGATCACCTTGATTTCGCCTTGATTTCGCACACTGATTCGAGTAACACCGATTTCTTTACAACTCTCACACAGAATGACGATGCCTTTTGACAACGGTGACAAAAAATTTATGATTAAGCTTTATGAGGATTGATTCACAGCGGAACCTACCCAACGAGTATACGAAGCCGAAGGATTGAATCTTGGAAACCTCCCGTTGCCTACTCGTCTCTCCGTCATGAGCGCCCGTCCCTTCACCATTCAGCAGGCGGCCAGAGATCAGCCATCCGTGAGTGCCTGTGATTAGAACTCCAAAAGGGCCGGCGTCTCTTCATTTCTTAGAATCCATCGCCCAGCTCTAGCGACGAGAGATTACGAGAAATGATGAGATGACGGAAGATATTTCGAGCTCTACCTGTGATGAAAATTTGGTAAATATCTAAAAAAACCACAATTACGCAACAGAATTCATTTTCTGACTGCCACGCTCTTTCCGCTGGAGGAAATGTCGTAGAAATGGCACTAGGAACATGGAGGGGGGAGGGTGGAGCTCGTGCGGCGAGATTCATGGAATTAATAATGGCGAATTGGTTAGGAGCAAGGGATGCGCGCTACGCTCACCGGATTCGATGGTATGGACGACTCCACCTGCGTTGATCTCTACTACAGACAGTGAGTATCATCTCATCAATCTAGGCTGAACATTGATATGGGAAAGACGAGAATTTGTAGCACGTAGTCGCCACACTAACAGGTGAGATAGCACGAGCACTGACGATACGATAAATCGTTTGCCGAGCTCTAATTGTAACGGGTAACCGTCAACGAAGATATGCGATTGCAGTCCGTCGAGTGCATTCAACGGCTTCTCGATGGAGATCAACGGGCCCATCGTGTCTTTCCAATGGGCAGACGGGAAATCGCTTCCGAACCTCGTCGCCAAGATTGGCATTTGTGAGTAGCTTTCGTTATTTTGTTGAAGTGTCGATTCATGTCCAGCGAACAAGCTGCGATTCGACAAGACCAACTTTGTCGGGTCGTCCGGCGCTCACGGATGCGCAGGCAAAAAGGCAAGAATTTATTTTACTATTTTTCCGAATACATCTTTGCGCATCGCTAAACAATTTGAAATTGTACCACTGGGATATTTTTAGCCCTATCGTTCAAGTCTCTACGATCTGCGCTCGCCTATTCACGCCGAAATCACGGCTGATAAGTGAGAATTTTGAGAATAGTGAGAATAAGTGAGAATCTGATAAGTGAACCAATTCATCCATTGCTATCACTCATCAGGTCCGCGTTCTTCTCCATCAACGCTGCAACGACTTCGAACCCGATCAAGGTCACTGAGGCGGATACCGGCGCATTCCACAAGTAAGAGTTCGCTAAAGCGGACGCGGTTTAGCGCAGTAAGCGCAGTACAAACTCATTGCGGGGGCTCCTTGGTGCGTTCTGACTCTGAACAACTGATATTTTAATCATTTGTTTGTGTTTAGTGGAAATGCTTTGCTGATTCATAATCGCTAAAAAATTGAAAAAATTGGCGTTTCGAATACACTGTTTCAGCGTGACCAGCGTTCAGAGTCCGCAAGGATTCGCATTCGACACTAAGGTGAGAGGTTTTCTCTACTTCCTTATTTTCTAAGTCAGCCATTCCATGCCATGGAATCCGTGTTTTAAAAAGAAGGAGAGGCACGACTGCTGGCTAAATTATCATAAGCGAGCGTCGCGCGCCGATTTGCATGTGCTGTCTCTTCATTACCCTTCTCTCTCTCACTCGTTGCCTGCCTCTAAAAAAGCGAAAATTCAAAATATGGGAGTTTCGAACGTGTGATCGTGTAGCCGTGACTCATCATCTGGCATCGAGAACTCTGCTAGCCAAATGGTCGTGCCGCTCCTTAATTAACCGAAGTCGAAGGGCATTTTTTTGAATGGGAAAGAGGATTATAAATCGGCTGGCAACGACTCTTCAATTGCAGGACATGACCGTCGACTGGGCGCCGAATGGCAGCGGTGAGGACTTCTTCCTCGTCAAATGGGTTAATGCCTCCAGTCCTTGAGAAGTTCCCCTAGTTGCGACATGTATCCAATGTAAATGCCCGATAAAGCAAATTTCGTATTCAATTGGATATTGGAGTAGAATTTCATGTTTTCGAAAATTGACTAACCACTAAAGAGAATCGACAATATCCGACAATATATTAATTTCAATCAAAAGCTGCCAAAACTCCTTTCTCCATCGTTTGTACTAGGGATGGCAAATGAAGAGCTGAAAAAGCCGGTTTATCGATTGTAGTATGCTAATGAGCGACAAAAGTATAATGAAGAGTGGTTTTAAAAGTTTCATAAACCGGTTTTGAAAGTTTTGGCAGTGTTTGATGGGCAATAAATGCAAAGCTTCATATACTTTTCCTTGAAAAGGTGTTATTTATTTTTTTCTTAGATTTTTACTACAAAAGTATATAAAGCTTTGTATTTACTGACCATCAAACACTGCCAAAACTTTCCAAACAAGTTTACGGATCTTTTAAAACCACTCTTCACTATACTTTTGTCGCTCATTAGCATACTACAATCGATAAACCGGTTTTTTCAGCTCTTTATTTGCCATCCCTAGTTTGTACCCACCATTTGACCTTTCTTCGAACAACGTCTTTGGCGCTCTATAAGGCGGGGGAGGTGAGAGATGATGAGAGAGGCAAGAGTTTCGAGACAACACGCAACTGTAAGAGCTCAGCGATGGTCTCGCTGTGAACTTGCACATTATAACTTGAACGCCCCCACTTTAAAGAGATAGTCGGGAACACTTGGCAAAGCAATATGCAATGGTCTCATTCTTTATTGATTTCCTCCCATGATTTCTTTTCTGACTGAAGCATCCAATGAGCCGATGAAGGATTCGATCTTGGATTGCTTCGCCTGAGGAGAGAGGCCCTGCTGGGAGGCGATCTGAAAGGAAGCTTACTGTAGGAGAGTGAGGAATTCGGTAGCAGATGGAGCACTCTAGGACAAATACTAGTGAAGATAGTGTTACAAGTCCGAGAGGAGTCCCCGTTCGTGTATGCGATGGCATCGTCAACCAGTCGACATCGCCTACAGTGTACCGTACCTGATTCAGCTTAGCATCGGCAGCGCGAGCGGCTGGAGAGAACGCAGCGACGGCCGCTTTATGAGCAGCCTGATGTCTGAAGGGTAGAGGTGAGGGCAGCACAACACTTTCAACGTATATATCGTTTTCGAAATTTCAAAACCTCATCAAGGACAATTGATCTGTGCAATCAAATAATTCAGGTAGAAGATCTTTTACCACTCCCCTTCTCCCTATTTGCACAGATTTGTTGGAGCGATTTCTACCGGGATTTATGTTTCCATGAGCCGCCGATTGGTATCAGAACCCCGAACGAAAGTTGTATGACAAGTTATGTTGATTTTTCGTGACAAGCCTGACACAGACAATTCTCAAGTAACGAGATCAGAAGATTCTACTCACTTTTCGACTTCTCTTTTGAAATTCGTGTAGGCGAGTTTGACAGCGGGGGATTGGGCTGATGCCCACTGATCAACAGCAGCATTCACCTGAACGATATGAGATGATTACGTGGCGGAGATTATAATGGATACGGTAGGATACGGTAGATGGAAGAGAAAAAAGAATGTACTGAATTCGCTAGGCTACGGTAGAATGAATGGATCGAACCTGAGGCTCGGGCTTGTTCTGGTTGGCCTTGAGAACGGCGAAGAAAGAGGCACGAGTTGCAGCGTCGGCCTGAGATAGTAAGAGATTGATCTTTGATCTCTCTAGATGGACTAACTTACCTTCTCAAGGAAGGGAGGCGCATCACCCTCTCCTGCCTGGGCATAGACAGCAATTGAGAGAAGAGCGAGAAGAGCCAGACGGGCGATCATGTCGAGCGAGTGATGGAGAGTATAGGAAAGACGGAACAATCCCCATTTTATACCCATCAGCTCTATTTTACTTCTTGTCACTTTGCTCTCTTCTCGCTCTACACGATACGCCAATTCGGCGAAATTTAGCTGTTATCTTCATCTTCTTTGACGAACTAGCTGACTGCACCCAAATGATGTTCAGAGTAATCGTTTCGATATCGGATGAAAAATGATTCAGTCAAAAATAACGCCACGATCCACATTATCTTTAACTGTATTTTTTTCAAAAAATCATGCACACAAAAATGTTGTCCTTTTAATTAATTTAGCAGCAAGAGGCGTTATCGAGAACGTATACTTGGCCAGTACTGATCGTCCCTGCCATCCATTGTCCTCCCTAAAAATCTAGAGACTGTATTCAGCCTTATCTCGATCTGCATTATTCGTGGAACCTTCAAGATTTGCACAAAATCTCTACAATAAGTTGACGCCAAAAACGGCGGTAGAATCGTCAATTTGCGGCCAATTGAATAATAAAAAATAAATAATTCACTAAATCACTCACCGCACACGAACCAATTACCACCCTGAATCGATAACTTTTGTTGCTCATTCTGCATACTGCATACTCTTAGCATCGTTGTAACGCCCGCCAGATGCACAAACGAATGCAAATCAATGAAATGAAATACTCACTGCGCAGAATACTATTGCATTTCCGACAGCTATTGTGTACACATTCTGAAGCCATCCGGAGCGTCGGTAGCTCAAATTGTTGTTTGGCATTGCAATCTTATGAAATTTCTTTTAATAATTGCAACGTATTTCAAGAGGTAGAAGGCGGACCCCTTTTCAGGTCAGTAAAGCAGCAAGCATTTTAATGTGGCTCTAAAAGCGCGCTCACTGTAGACGCAGTCCAGATGGGCATGCGCCGAACACGTTGGTAACGGGCGGAGTTCCGACAATAGGATGAAGTTTCGGTTCGTCCGCGCAGGTGCACTCGTCGCCTGAACATTTATGAGTAGTGAAGTTGATTCGAGCGCTCGTGGCTCGCAAACTGTAACTTTCGAAATTCCATGTATGGGAAAATTTATTTCAGAACAACAGGGCAAAAAACCAGATCAAAGAACCAATCATTCAAAACTATGTTAAAATTAATGAAATTTGTGGGAGGGAACAATAGATGCTAAATTTACGAGCTGGAAAATTGTTCTGAGATCCATTACCATAGAACAATTGGAGATCGAATTGTCTCTCCCTCATTTTGGACGGAGAGACGTCTCCGCGAGAGACATGAATGAAGGGAGACAATGATTGAATTGGTGTCTCCGATTGTGAGCTATCTCACCCTAGTCGGGAAAGAATCCTTGAAAGACAAACTTGCCTAGCTCTGCGCATTGAACGGAGATGGCACAATGATTATATGGCACATTGTCGGATTGCGCCGCGACATTCCACTGAAATAAATAAAGTTTACGGTAATAAATAATATTTGGGGATTTCGCTGCAGGAACAGGAATCACAGGCATGACAGTGATATCCTGCAGGTCGCAAATTCCTTTATTAACAGGGTGACCCTTATACTACAAGAATCATCTGAAGACGAGAACCGATTAAAAAAACTTAATTTTAGTTTTGATTGTTCAAACTTTAATTTTCTCGAAAGCCTCATGACAACTTGATTATGCATTCATATATATATATATATCGTTCAACTTCGCTGCTTTGTTATATTTCATGTAATTCATGCAAATTATTATGTTTGTTTAATGATGAGGTAAATGACATTTAGTGCTCACATTGTTCCCGGAGTTGTTGTAAGTAGTTCTTACATTGGATCCTTGAGACTCGTAACTTCCTTGACAGCCCAAATATCTGCAGTTATAGCAGTGAAGTTGTATAACTGATCTCTCATTTACTATGGAAGGCTTTTATTCTGATGTTTTTCTTCCGAGTTATCACACAAAAAGGGGACATTCTTCATTTGCCAACTTCATTTGTCATCTACCTTAACGGTGGCACATTGAAATTTCCGAGATCGAGTTTATGCCGATTTTGGTTAGTCCTTAGGGTCCCTCACAAGATATTTTTGACTTCAACATGTGTGCACCGCTTTTCGTGTCACAGTTTTTTTTATTCTACACCAGTAGACAAGCGTTGTAGTCGAACTGCCAAAATGATATATGAAATATCTTTGAACCTTTTTCCGATCCTCTTTCTAACGCTTCTATCCTATGATATAGGAACTTCACCTCTTTGCTTCTTCCGATTTTCCATCTTTCAACCCAGTTTAATGTTTCAAACAATAATGATCACCTAACAAAGACCGGTGGCCCCTGCGAGCCGTCGAGTTTTCTTTGGGGACAAGTAGGCACGAGCCCAGTGAGGTCCACCAAATCCGGATGCAGAAAGGAGGGATCGGGAAAGCACGGATCGACTCCATGCTCCATTGATACGTTTGTGCGCTCTGTAATTTGGATGCCGCCGATATAATGAAGTTGTAACAATCAATTCATTAACTGCGCACTGTAAAATGCAACATTATCTTCATTTCTTCTTATCTGTCGCCATACTGGGAAAGAAAGAAAGAAGATAGCTCACTGTAGGTGACCCATGATGGATCGGACGAATCGGGGAAACAGTTGACGGTCGTTTTTCTGAATCTTCTATACGGCGTAAAGTTGCAGGTTGGAAAGTTGGGGTGGTCAGCCGGTGCTTGTAAATGACAAACGCGCAGCTTGTCGCTGTATGTAGCCGAGACGCACTAAAATAAAATTATGTAAATGAGTATAAAATCAATATTAATAATAATAATTAACTAACTGCTGCATTGTTTCTGCACTCGCCCACACACTTTCTCCAGGATTCGACATTGGAAAGAATGCTGAAATTAATATAAAAACTCGCAATAAATTCCTCGAAGAAAAAAAACCTGATCGCTTTCATCGGAGTAGTCGATTGTTCGTCAATGAAGCACTGCGATTCGCAAAACTGAAAAAAAAACTATTTTACATCATCCAACACTTTCCAAAGTGTCAAATGTGAGCTTACCATGCAGCAAGTTGCAACTAACAGACATATTGTGATCAAAATCATAATCGAAGAGGGGAATACTCTCGACTAAGTGAAAGGCAGGCCTAGTGGGCTCTTGAATAGGGCTAGCGGTATTTGCTCGTCGGGAATAGCCAACGATCTGCCTACATTCCATTATCCAGGGAAACGCACACACTCTGATGTCTGGTGAGGAAGGGTGCACGTGCGCCACAACGTACCCTGCCTTGTACGTGGTTGTTGCTCGTTGCCATGCGTGGTCGTATCTTGATGACATATCTTGATATCTTGATAAAATCGATGTGATTACGAAAGTTTTCCTTGTGAATGCATTACTCCATTATTTTTGCACTGCATCATCATACCTAGGAATAGGGAATTGTTGTTGATTACACAGTTATGTTTAGCGTTTAGCTGTTCACGGAACATGCGCTTCGGATTCCACTTCGGATTCTTGCCCTGTTAGACAGATTCAGATAAAATAGAACGTATGGTTGGCTAACGGATTTCCGGTTAATTATTCCCACAAGAGGCATTTTTGAGCATAACTTCAATGAGAGCGAAATGTCTAGCATTCCATCCTTGAATTCTTCATGGTCGAGCATCGAGTAGTAGAAGAAATGAGAATGAATGAGATTCTGGCGACTTCATGAATGGCACATTTTTATTCTTTCCTACACATCATTGAAGGTGAGGCAACTCCGGGTATTACGCGGTCGAAGAAAACAACTTCCATTCCCATGTCTTCTGATCTGTTGAAGACCACTACAGCACGAGCAATCTAGCCAGAGAAAAGGCTGCTTGAAAGCATGCCTGGACACCACCTTGGATACCTATCCCCCGTTATTCGCCGCTTTCTCCACGCAGAGGAAATTAACCTCGTCCTGGAATGTAAATCAGAAAGATGATCACCAAAAAAGGTCAGATTGGTATTGCTCGCATTGAAAATAGGTAGTATAACTTTATCGAATTGAGTGCGTATAAATACTAGGGAAATATCGTGAGGATTAGGGATTTCATGGACAAATATTATGTGTAATTTATAAATGAATATAAAATTATGCGTAGCCGCCGAGAAGAGAGGAGAAGTTCTGGTGACCACGCGACAGCTGAAGATGGCAAAGATCAGAACTCTAGAGATCAAAGATCACTCACTTCTCTGGTGGGTGCCGTGTAGGTTGTCGAAGCGTCTTTCGATCCCTCCAGCCAATAAGTCGTGCACATTCCCTTGCCCTTCAGTGACAATAGTTTAGAATACGATTTTTATTTGATTTTATTTGAATTATGAACTATATTCGCTCCATCAATCGATCGATTTTTTTAAAATAAAAAAGTGCAACGAAGAGAATGACATGAGCGAACCTTCACTTGCACTTGTCCGCGCTCCGTCGTAATGAAGTCCGGGTAGTGCTGAGATTTATTTTTATTATTTTTATTAATAATCACAATAGATACCTTATCGAGCATGTGCTTGGTGCTCTCGGCGATCTGCGTTTTCTCCGCTTCTCCAGTCGATTCCATGCGAGATGCCATATTCACCTATCGTATTCGATTATCGAATGATTGAATTATCGTCACCCACCGTATCACCAAAGAGGCAGTATCTGGGCGCATTCAGTCCCACGACAGCCGCTGCCACGGGACCAGAGGAGACTCCGAGACGACAACGAACACGAAGAGAGGCCGAGTGAGGGGCACGATATTCGTGGAGGAACTGACAGGTTAACCATTTTTAGAACTTAGAATTTCGAGAATAGTTCATCTCACGCTATGAATATCCATGGCAATGCTGCAGATGCTATTCAGATGGCGGAATCCATTCTCCTCGGGAACTCCAGACACGAACATGTACGCATCACCGATTGTCTCAACCTGAAATTAGATACCTAGGGTCAGAGACTATTTTGAAATGACAACCTTGTACGCCTCCCGTCTTGCAATGAACTCGTCGAAACCATTGAACACCGAATTGAGCAGATTTACAATCTAGAAGAGATCATTTTGTTTCGTCACAAAAACATCACTTACTTCAGCAGCATTTGCATCACGGCACATATCACCGAACCCGACGATATCGCTAAAAAAATGAACGAGCTTAAAATCGATTTGGAGATCATGACCCACCTGAACATCACAGTAGCCGATGAAAAGGTCTTGGGCGGGACGGGCTTGCCTTCCTTCAATTCACGAGCGACGTATCTATCAAGAACCCAAATGATACTCTTCCCATCCAAAGATCTTTTTCTTTCAAAAAATTCGGAGAAAGTGTGAAACTACTCACGCTGGCAACAGTTGAGACAGGAGCTTATCAGCACGAATATTAGCCTCTTCAAGCATTCCAGTTCGCTCCTTCACCAATTTCTCCAGATTATTCGCATAATTCTCCATCATTCTCATCATCTGATCGACCAGTGAACCTTTTCTGCAAATATTGCGTCGACTGATGGAAAATGAAGAAGAAAAACGTACACTTTGAGGTAGGTCTCAACATTCAATTTGATTCTCCTCAGACTCGGTCTCATTTCGGGAGTGGAATTCCAACAGTCTTGCACTAGTGCAGCCAGGTCCATGTGTATTAGCTAAACCTCGATTAGTTAGATAGACATCACAATAAACATGATTTACTTTATGATCTTGGATTGATGGTTTGATCACTCTGCTTCCGTCCTTCACTGCGTCGATCAGTTCTGAAGTAAATAATGCATTTATCGTTGTCAGGTTCATCAATCGCTTACCAGTGACATCTTGAGTGTCGGGGAAGGGAAGGGAACGGAACATAATCTCGTACATGATCATTCCGAATGCGTAAATGTCACCTAACTGACGACGTGTGAATGTTTGCCGCTGCCAATCCTGAAGAGAGAGGTAGGAACTATAGTAGAAATATCCGAACCTGATCCATTCTCCTGACTTTGTTATTTTCTCTCATCTTGAGCATCTCTGGTGCGTCGTAGAGTGCACCTGAAACCGATTACAATCAACTGAGAATAGAAAACCACAGACTCACTGGTTTTTTGTTTCGCATTGCTCTTATCGTCATCGCTCTTCAGCTCATCTACAGATATCCATTGATTCTTCTCCCATCTCTCGATCGGTTCCGCCACTCCTACAAGCTTTATTTGAATATCCGACTAAAGTAGGGCGATACCGTAATCAGTAAGTTTGACCATCCAGTTTCGATCGATAAGACAAGACCAAGGTGTGAGGGATCCGTGATAGCCGATTGGTGAAGCATGCAAGTACTCGAGTCCCTGAGGAGGCAATGTGATACAGAATACGACAGACTAGAACGTACTCCGACAATATCTCGAATGAAAGCACCGTGGAATTTCATGTCCATATCGATTTGCTCGTTGTAGATGACATCTTGGAGTGTTCCACTAAAAAGTTCTGTTAGTGAGAATCTTCAATTTCGAATAACCGATTGCAGAATTTCCAGACGAGAAGAAGTTCTTCTTTCTCATTGAAGGAGATACCAAGGAAGGGATTTACATTATCGTGCACTGCCGCTTTCATCTGAAGAATCATTGATCTCATTTCATCGGTCCACCTCAAATACCTGCTGGAACATGTTCTTGTCTGATGATGCGGAAGAATGTCACACGAGTTGTACGTACACCGACAATATCTCGAATGAATGCACCGTGAAACTTCGAGTCCATGTCGATTTGATCGTTGTAGATAACGTCTTGGAGTGTACCTCTGAAAGCAGGAAGATCATTAGTGATGATTGTTACGTCCTTACCGGTTGCAGAATTTCCATACGAGCAGCATTTCTTCCTTCTCGTTGAATGAGATTCCGAGGAATGGATTTATATTATCGTGCACTGCCGCTTTCATCTGAGATTTGTTCTCCTTCAAGGCACCATAATTACAAGCACCTGCTGGAACATGGTCTTATCCGCTCGATTGAAAATGATCGGACGTCGCTGCAAGTACCTGAATATGTATCATATTTCTATTTGATCAAAAATATCACTTCCTTCCTAAATTTATCATAGCAAAAGCATCGATGGTTTATGGTTTCTAAATCAATAACATCGATGGTTTATGGTTCCTAAATCAAAATCATCGATGGTTTATGGTTCCTAAATCAGAATCATCGATGGTTTATGGTTCCTAAATCAGAATCATCGATGGTTTATGGTTCCTAATTCTCCAGAAGATCCTCCCGAGTAGAATCCCGATCTTCCGTTCGCTGAACTTACCTGTGATAGACCGAGTGCGTGTTTGTTCCGATGATGGCGTGATTGCGGGAAGTCGTCCATACCATACTCTTCACTTGTTCCTCATCAATTAGCTGTACTTCATCACGATAGATGCGGAAGGGAAGCTTGTCGAGAGCGCGCTTCTCACTGCAATTGGGTGGATTCAGGATCTTTTCTGGATTGAAAACACCTATTCCGATATCCATTTCGCACTTACACTAGTCGGTATACGAGATATGCCGTGAAGATGATAAGGAAAAGGAGGAAGACGAGACCGCCGCCGATGATTATCGTTGTGTAGTCACATCTCTCATTGCGGAATCCGCACAGCTGTAATCATAGGATAGCAAAGCATGTAAACGCGGAACTGACCGGTTCATCCAATGGCATTCGATTGTCAGGCGACGGCCAGAAGTTTGTCATCATGTCTGTTACTACCTTAAAATCTCTCTTCATGTCTCGAGCTCTCTCTCTCTCTCTCTGGTCAGAGAGGTGAGAGAGTGATTGCCTACGAGAAGATTGCATGTACTTCTAATGGAATATAATGGACGCACGATATCGTAGCAACCGGATCGATTCGCAATGCCTTCACATCTCGACGGGTCGATCATCGTTGGCTCCATGTGAGCCATCGCCATCACCTACACGATTTTCATTAATATTCCTCATCCTTCGCCGTTTTCAAACCTGATCCTGATGGGGCGAAATGAAGAATCCTCTGTAGAGAGGCGCCCGCTCAGCTCGATCGTCCATTGTGATGATGCCTGAGGCGACTCCCGATGCGCCCACGATTCCTGGTTAAGGTAAAAGTAAACTTGATTCCACAATCAAGGCGATTTTACAGTTGCCATGAGGTGCCTGGTGGTGTACAAAGGTAAGGCCAGGCAATTCTTATGGTCAAGGATTTGTTAGGGGTTATAGATCGGCTTACCAGGAAACACCATTCTTCTCATCGAATTCCACACGCGAAGTCCGTCGAGCACAGCAGCAGGATTACCCGTCTCGTTCAGTACTTTCCTCGCTCCCATCGCATACAGCTTCAGCGCGTCGAAGAGGTAGATGTACGCGTAGATGTTCGCCTATGCAAGGAACAATAACGTTTTCGAAGCTCAAGAAGAATTCTTACAATGTCCACATCGGCCTCCGTCAATCCCTCCTCCTTCACTCTTTCGAGGAATGGACCGACGATCGAGTTGTCGAAGCCGTTGACATCATCGATCTGAGTTGAATCTGTAGCATTCAATTCACATTTTTACACTTACAATGATGGCGTTAGCGTATTGATCCTTCACATTCTGAAGCATGCTTCCATCAGCTCCGATCCACGGTGAAGCCTCCTTTGCTCCGTCCTGAAACAGTTTTCGTTTCATACTCGCAATGAAATTCCATCGATGCTGAAAATCAGATCATGTCTGAATACAGAGAAGCTGTACTGTAATAGAGCACTGCAAAGAAAGAACTCGAAAAACCAACTCACCTCCTGTAACCATTTTCTCGTTTCGATCCATTCTCACACTACGGAAATGCCCTGATGCCAGTTATCTCTCAAGGAAGGCTGCACTTTCTCTCTTGAGACACACTCATTTGGGCAATGAGCAGTTGTGGAGAAGCGGAGAGAGCTACCCTGTGAGACTATCCGATCAGTTTTGTCGGCTGAGAAGGGCGTCCCGGCATCGAATACTTGGGAAAATATGGCAAAATTTTGATAAATTGAGTGTTTTTCAGTGTTTTTATTCCGATGCCGTGACGCCCTCCGTCGTTTGGATCCAACCTGAAGCCAGGGAAGAATGAAGACGAATTCCGATGCGAGCATTCCCTCTCCTTGTGCTGCGATCATGAACTCCTTCGATTGCTCGCGAGTGTTAGAGAAGAGGAAGACAATCACTAGAAAAGAGTCTAGTGACCAGGCAAGGATTGATGATGCTACTACCTCTGGCCGTGTTTCGCACTTCTTGGATGAGTCCAGATGCGCGCATCGCTGCTCCGTCGGCGTATTCGTCGAACATTACCTGGAATCGGATTTCATTGAGTCCGAAATACTCGTCTCTTCATTCGGCGTGCTCTCTCATCACTTTTTCACACTCTGGTATTGTAAATAACCCTGTCATAGCTTGATATTCTTTCTCTTCTAGTTCACTGTATCTCACTTTCTTGACGACTTGAACTCCTCTTGTGTGGAATACTTCCTCAAATGCGACCGTTCGATCCCAAGCAACCGCTCCCACATTCGTGACGATAGCAATCTGAGAAGGGATTAGTATTCCATTCATAGCCTAATCCTTGGTAGTGGTGAAACCCTAATTTACGATGGTCTCAGATTATTGGAGCGCGTCAGAGGAATTAGCGGGCACTCTGGGAAATTAGGGGTTTGGGGACCACTACGTGGTGCTATAATCCCCTACCTTATTCCATCGATAGTGTCGAAGAAGAGCGCATGTGGCTTCAGCGATCGAATTGGTTGATCTGAAGATAAGCTACCGTATTCTGATGATTATCGAAAAAAAGGGAAATCTTTTGGATTTATCGGACCTGGTAGAGATTCTCGCGAGTGTCTTGTATGCTCTCTTGTCTGCAAGAGCACTTGATGCAGCCATGTATCCAATGATGGGAAGATTCCAGAATGCAGCCATTCGAGCGACAGCGTCGATTTCTGAATTGGTCAGATTGGTCATTGAACAGGGAGACTCCGACTTGCCAGCATTGCAGTATGGGCCGATAAACGCTTTCACTTTCTGTAAATGATACATATCGGCTGCCACTGCCACGCCTTCGTACGAATCACCACAACCATTTTGAGAGACGATTCTGAAATTGTTCGGTAAGAGTCACCACAACCATTTTGAGATACGAGTCTGAAATTGATTTTAAGGAACATAACTATAGATAGGAAAGCTGTGAAAAAAATGGAACTAACTCAATATCCAAATCATCTCCGAGAATGCCTTCTTTGTGCAGTGACTTGCGAGAGATTTCCAGAAGACGCTGAATTACATTCTCGGATCATTCGAATAGTGATGAAACATACCGCATCGTTCCTCAGTGCATTAACAGCTCCGATATGGCCAACTTTGATGACTATCTTTCCATTCTGAGTGATGTCATCGAGCAACGTCTTCGTAGGAGCAACGGATTGTAAGAAGTGTTCTTGTGATGGTGTTGTAGACTGAAAGAACGGAGCATAATCAAGCCGGATGAATGAGTGTCGTGTTATTATTTGAACAACAGCTTACCAAGGCGAATACTGATGTTGGAAGTAGTAGAAAGAGTAGCCCGAGACACGGTAGCATCTCTCCACCGATGTTTAGGGGAATGAAGGAGGGAGGGGACACGAAGACAGCATTAATCCATCAATCAACTAGATTGAGTGAAGCCGGTAGTGTGACTACTCGAAAATCATCGGTGTCTTCCATTATAAAAATTAGAGGTTCGTGACGCATCTGCTCATTTTCTCCCTGGCACATTTCCATAAAGCTCCACTGAATATACGCTTGTCTTCCAGTAATGAAACCGAAAGGCAGTCGATTCAGTACCTATCGAGTTTGCATCTTTCGACTTTATCAATAGTGTGATTACAGTTATAAAACACATAGCACAACTCCAAATATGACAATTGCAAATATGTTTTATTCGTCTTAGTTGCAATTGTGACAGAAGCAAGGCATTGTTGGTGGAACGGGAGAGAAGTTCACTCCGCGAGTCATCTGCAATCAATAAGATCAACACGATCGTAAATGATGCGCATACCTGGCTGACGTATTCCGCATACTGCATTCCGTAATTAATCAATAGACTCTTCTCATTGGCAGTGAGTGGACGAGGAGTGTAGCCCGTCTCGTAGACGAATGCCCACTAAACGATGTAGTGATTTGATTAGGCAAGAAAAGGTTCTCCTCTTTCCGCGTGTTCTCTCACTGATCTTGCCGATGATAGAATACACGAAATTCGGCGAGAATTTATTACGAATCCTACATTCCAATGAATGGTTTTGGGTGAAGCTTAGAGCGTGAATGAATTGGTTGACGAAGAAGTAAACTTTTATAAATTGATAACTCACATCGTAGCGACACGTGCCGCTGTAGATATTCATAGCTGCAGCAACAGAAAGGAGAAGAAGGGAGATGCAAAGGAATCGCATCATCATTCAGAGTTCGCGGTCGTGAAGAGAAGTTCAAAGGTGATAACGCGCTATTTATTCTTCCCTAGACACGGATTGTGATCTTTACTGATCATGATTCAGAGTCATGATTCAGAAAGTTCACGTCGAAGTTTGTTTAGTTAGAGATAGACCGTCGCATTTTGTGCTTGATCAACGAAGCAGAATCGTACTCTGAAGTTGCATAAACCAAATGATTAACAAAATGTGACGGAACGAAAACATGATCACCATTCATTGTCAACACTCGCATTCTATTTCATTTCTTCTTTCTTCTTATCTCTTATCACATTGATCTCCGACGATATGGGAATGTCTTTTCGAATTGTTTCGAATCGCCTCTTTCACAATGCGCGGCGTCTTTATAAATACCCTTTTCGGATAGCGATTGCATCAAATTGAAAACTTTTCTGTTAGTTGTCAACTATAAAGTGTTTACATCAAATTGTTTCAGAGTCACCTCCATCCATTCAAGCTATAATGGCAGATTCACAAGGAATCGCTCTAATTGTGAAGGCAGCCGATTTTGCAGGTACGAATTCTCCTTTTGATTTATCTTTTTGCAAATCCGGATTGTTCCTTGGTCTCCATCGATTATTTCATTTACGACCAATAATCTCAGCCCGCAAGCACCACTCGCAAAGACGAAAGAACATCGAGCAGACTCCTTACATAAACCACCCGATTGGTGAGACTATAGTACTTCAACGAACCACATCCCACACATCTATACTGTAATTCACTTTGAATTTTTTTATTTTTGCTAATGAAAACGATCCTAATCTAGGAGTAGCGCAGATTCTCAGCTCGGAGGGCGGAATCACCGACCCGATCGTGCTGGCTGCTGCTTATCTTCATGACACAGTTGAAGACACGGATGCGACCATTGAGGAGATTGAGAAGGAGTTTGGAAGGGAGGTACGTGATTAGCATAACTAAACATGTTCAAGGATTGCGTGGAAACGTGGAAACATTTTATACTGGAATAATGTATTATTTTTGCACCGCGTTATTCCTTTTTCTCTTCGAGTCTCTTATCTTTCTCAGGTTCGCAACGTCGTCGCCGAGGTCACTGACGATAAGACACTGACTAAGGCGGAGAGGAAGGTGATGCAAGTGAAGAAGGCCCCTGGAAAGTCTAAGGAGGTATAAATCTGACGGCAGCACAAAGGACAGAGACAAATATTGACAGATAACTCATGAAATTGTACAATTCCGACCTTGATCATTCCTTCAGTTCATCGATAAATATTGTGTGAGATGAGAAAGAATAGTTTCGCTAATTTTTATGCGCCATCAAAGCTTGGGGTAAGTACGGGAATGAATTAACAATTGAACTTTCTCAGGCCAAGCTGGTCAAGCTCGCGGACAAACTGTACAATCTGCGTGATCTCGAGAGAAGTACACCCCTTGGATGGGACGAGACGAGGAAGCGGGAGTACTTCATGTGGAGCAGAGAGGTGAGAAATTATTTGCAAATTTGTTTACATTTAGTCCCACTCCCACAAGTCATTGAGAATTGATCCTTGATCGTTCAGGTTATCGCTGGTTGCAGAGGAACGAACGCAGCCCTTGAAGCGGCTCTCGATGACATCATCAAGAGGAATCTGTAGGACTGATGATTTCGATAATCATATTTATTTAGTTAAATCTGCTAACTCGATTCCTGGAACATGAAAATTGCTGAAAGTAATGAATTTACGCCCATCATTCCGAATGTACTCTTGGCAAAATTACAGCGCTCACCTGTACCGAAAGGGCAATGATTAGGGATGTCAGAATGAAGGATGTCAGAATGAGTACGAATGAAGAGGTCTTTTATCCCTCCTCATTCCCCCCTCTTCATTGAAGAAGGAGCGGTCAGGTGAGCTCTTCAATGAAGAGCTCCGTTCACAAAAACAGATCTAATTGTAACTCAAGAACGAATAAATATTTTATTTTAGGATTTTGGGACTTTCTTAGATGCGTATTTATCAAAGCAATGGTGCAAAATGATCTTTATTCATGGACGAAAAGCGGTGATTTGCGAAACCGTCATACAATATCAACACATCTATTTCGGTTACATCTCACTTTAATAAATATAAATACAATATCGTGAGATTATTTTCCATTCCACGCGTAGCTGACCTTTGACAACCGTTCGAGGGGCGGAGACAGGAAGAGGCCGGGAGGAGGGGAGTGATCTACCTGCAACCCTCCCTCCTTCCTGCTCCCTTCCTCTCTCCCAGGGAATCAATAGCTCGCTAAACAGCACATTTCGTTTGCTGAGCATTGAAAAAGCACGATAAATCAAAGGAGATCAGTATGACAACGTGTACAAGCGAAAGAAAGAAAATGAAAAGAGGAACTCCAACCAGCATCTTTGTGTGATCTAGACATGCAAATCATGGATCAGACAAGTCAGTCTCTAGAGGGACACCCATTTCATGCAAAATTGCAAGCGATTTAACGCTGAATCGGGCAAAAAATGGACACCTCTTCAATGAAGAGCTCTTTTATTTCGCACCTCTTCAATGAAGAAGAGCTCACCGATCGAGCTCTTCTTCAATGAAGAATGACGCCGATTAACCCGAATGGAGAGAGATGGAATGAAGTCTTCATCTCTCCTCTTCATTCGCCATCCCTAGCAATGATCGTGGACGTATGCATTATTAGATCGTGTTGGATTTCGAACGAGAGAGAGCAGACAGAAGAAATCCGAAACATAGCGGCACGGCCCGTTGGCCATGTGAGCAACGGCAACGGTGTTGATGAAGAGGCTGATATACTCGAATATTCTTCTCGGCGATTTTTTTTAGGAAACACCCATACGAATTGCTTTTCATTATATTTGTAATTTAATTTGTAATTCAATTTATCATTCATTTTACACTTTACAGGAACAACTCGTGCTCGATATCCTTCAGCATCTTCATCATGAACTCTGTCTTGTACAGAAGATTCCGACGATTTCGGTCCCTGAAATATGTGCGATTAGAAACTGCTTGGAATTAATTCAGACATCCTCACTTCGTATTGAAGAAATAGGAGAACGCGAACTGAATTCGCTGAGTCAGTGACATGCAGCGTCTCGACCGACGTGAGGGAAGGCTGCACATCTGGGCGAGATGAGCAAGCTGCAAAATGGTGATGTTGCAGCGCAGTTCGGTAACCGCGATAATGCTCGAAATACTGGAATTCGAGCCACCTGCGCGAGGACATCTTTGAATTCCTTCCTCGTCCGTATCGACAAGCACTGAAGTGAACAATAATAATCATAAAACAATTGTATTCAAATGAACAATAATAATCAACTGAACAATAATAATCATAAAACAATTGTATTCAAATCAGCCATTAGTAACCGCGATCTTCACCGGTACATTCGTGTTTGACGTACCTCCATCCGGTCCTCTATGAACACAAGGCTCGCGTCAATCGCGAGGTCCAACGAGCGCTGTAAATACAGGGCGATGAAGTGAAAAATAGCTCCTGGGAATTCTTACCTTTTTGAAGCAATACAGCGGAAAGCACGAGAAGTCCATGCACGCGCCTGAATTTTGTCAAGATTCTGTACGAACTTCATTATTCATTGATGTCTTCAGTACATTCCGGACCAGAATCCAAGCGTCAAAATAAGAAAAAGAGAGTCACTTGCCATAATTATCTATGTAGTTCTTGTAGCGCTGATACATCTCGCAAGAACTGGGCGAATGAGCCTGCGAGGAGCACCGGGCACACACCACACTGCCACACTCGCAACGAACGGTCGGTTTTGTGCTGAAAAAATTGTTTTTGATCTCCGGAGACCATTTCAATGATATCGGTGCAACGGATTCAATGAGTTCTGCTCACCTGGCGACCCATCGAAGCCGGCTGCACTTGCTGCACTGCGCGATCTTCTTCTGATTCAGTAGTTCCTGAAGCGCGAGTTTGAACTTTCCAGGCCAAGATCAAAGACTGTACCTCAGCCAGCGCTTCACTGTACGCCCGCAGCGACGCCGAGTCGAGCAGCGCGGCGGCTGCTGTGAGTGAGAGTGTTTGCGTGCAGCATGCATCCTGAAAATCAGCAAGCCCAAATAAAATGATGAGAAGATGATGAGATTTTGCCCGCTATCGCATATCGTTTTCATTTATAAATTCTCATCATGAGAGTAACGCGTATTTGAGTTCTCTAGGGCCCCGTTACCGGGCATCGTGTCGGCAGCGTCTCGAGTTCAATCGGCTTCATTCCATCAGATATGCGTCGCAACCAGCAGCCAGTGCAGCTTGCATGACCACAAGAAAGAGAGAAGGGTCGGGCTTCCTGATTTAACGTCATGGTACATTAGCCACGCTAAAATTGAGCCAGAAGCCGCGATACAGTGTGTGGACTCCCGGAAAAGTCTGGAATGAACATATTTTGGTGCCCACCTCGTTCAGAGCATCATCGCTCATCGTCCTGTGGCAGACTACGCAGTACGATCCGATTGACGGGCTTGCGACGATTTGAGATGATGAGGAATCGCCGTCCTCGAACAGAATGCGAATGCGGCCCCAGTGATCCGCGCATCGAAGACAACTGCAAATGCAAGTGATAGAAAGAGATGGTTTGTTATTTTCTTGCATGATGGGCATTGCATTGCTATTCCATAGCAATGGCGGACTGATTTCCACATACATTTATTGTAGTATATCTGAAATGCATGCATACTTTTCCTGGGCGAGCAGCCCGATTTCCTCCGCGTTCAGCTCTCTCGCTATGATACAGACGGGATAAGCTCGGCCCAACACGCGCGCTGTATCTCCACGATGAACCTTCAATTGCCGCTCTTATTATTTGGTAATCTGTAATATGCTATCTAGAATTGTCATTCATTAATGAAAATTGTTATTATGAATTGGCACGTACCTCCCAAGACCGTGGGTAGACCGGCAAAGTCGGTTGGTAGCGCAACCCGCTATCCGCCAATCTAATCCTCGGGAAGAGCTGCGGCAGCGGGGTTACTGAATGAATTCGATCAATTGTTGAAACATAGCGAACTACGGTACCCAGGACTATTGTCGACGAGCTCTCGATGATCACTACGTGCTCAACGAAGTTTCCTTCATCATCATAATCCTGTTCTTCCCGCCAGGTCCATCGCGTCGGCTCCTTAGTGAATGTGGTCACGGCTTATCATGAATTGATCGAGTACCTTTCTTCGAAAGCGGTCTTGTCTCTTCGTGCCCGATTCGAAACGCTCGTCCTCGTATCGACTCTACTTCTTCCGACGGTGAGGTGAAACGTGCTTCTTTGATGCGATGGAGACCAGAAACGATGATAGCGAAGAGGGCATTCGATAATGTGTAGACGCACAGGCCTCTGTAAATATTTGAAATTTTGAGATAAATTTTTACACATTTGTCTTCAATATAGACCGTAGCACCTTGCTGGATTATTTCGGGTTCATACGCCTCTTTGTCATCGCTATCGTCGAACTCCCATTCCACGATTCTTCTTCGGTGATTGCGTGATATTCGATCCGCTCGGGGCGCTTTCCTGTGAAAGCATTAAGATGTTAAAAATACAATACAGTTTTTTTTAAAATCGCTTACTTCTTCGGCGGAAGATGTGCATACTCGGACGGTTTCCCGGGCACCTCCACCACAGCGTACACCACGTGCAGTTTCTGAAATTGTATCGATATTGACGGGAGGAAATGCACATGAAAATCAAAATATATTTGTTCTAATGGAATTTCTACGCACCTGATTAACTACTTCATCATTCCACTTAAGACACGAGCGTCGCCCATGGTCGTGGTATGGCACCGGCATCCACCTTTCGCAGCGCGCCCGCCACGGCTTACCGCCCGAATCCCATCTGATGGTGGTGTGATTTACTCTCACAAACAGCAGAACATAATAGAATGAACGACGATTACGAAGTGGATGTAAAACCCAATGCACTCATGATGACGACAAGATTACTGAGTATATTCACTCTGAAGTTCGTTGATAGGCGCTTTCACATGTTCATTCCCATATGCAGCATTCATAATGATCAACGCACGGATGAATGAGCTCTTTGAGCATCATCTGTCCCTTTGTGGCCGCATGTCGAATCACCCGACCCTCCCTGGTGACGCTGTGGCACGCACGGCTGAAATACTCATCAATTTCTGCTGGTTCACCGAGTGCTGAGCAAATGTAGCTTCAACTTCAATTTACATATAGGAGACCCTTTATTGAAAGACAAGATAATAATGCAAATTGAACCCACGTGAGCCGATATTTGAATTGATTCCAATTTTTTTCATTGTGTGATAGGCTCGATCGAATTCGTGCATGGAAACGGACACGCGCAAATTGACTTGTGGGTCCTGCGAAAAACAATGAAAAATTATTATTTCAAGTTTCATTTAGAAGGAGAGAAACACCAAAGTAAAGTAGAATTGGACAATTGCTATGCAGTTGAATTGACATATGTACTTCATTATCGCATAATCTGGTTATTCATTACCTGAAACAGTTGGATGTCGCGCACGAGTTTCACTGGGAGCGTCCATCTCTTCTTTTTGTTCAACGAGTAGGGCACTTCGAAGCCGTCGAGGCCGAGTGGGTCGGGACGACGGAAGACGCAGTTGGTCCTCTTGGATTCATAAGAACGCTAAATCACGAATTAGGTTCAGGTTCAAAAACACAAATATAAACTCGCACAAAAACAAACTTGCCAAATGCATAACGGATAAGGAAGATCATAATAGAAATATCGACTTACGAAACCATAAATTACGCAGCAACGGCAGGAGTCATCGGGAGAGATCTCTTTCGTGATGGTGGATGGACCGAGTCGACTGGGGTTCACTCCAAAACGGTGATTGGTGCTGTCCGGTCGCATACTGAGCCCTACAATATATTGCTTCAAAAAACAAAAAGCCCTACAATATATTGTTTAAGACGGGAAAGGCCATCGAAAAAAACCTTGACTTGATTTCTAGAGCAGGCCATAATTTGAAGCCAAACAAATGTAAACTGTTGCAATAATGGTTCGCCGAAACGCGCGCATCGTACGCTTTTGTGTCATCCAAACTTTACACAATCTTGTGCAATAGGCAGACAGTGCGGTGCAATTAAGTTATGGGTATTTGGGAAATGAAAGAGCCCTTCCCAATCGCAATCTTAGCGCTTGGAAGGTGGTTAAAGGCACGACAGTGACTCAACGCATTGGTTAGTTCTATAGCCAAAATCAGTGGGCGCTTGCGTAACTATTTACATCTTTTTCTGGGTTTGCAATGTTCTAATGTTTTCCCAGTCTCTCGGTGACAGTCACATCAGCACCGAAAATGGAAATGCTCTAGCGCTCCAGTGATTTTTTCCGCGAAGTTATGCAATTCATACATGACGATTAATATTTTTCTTTTTCTGTTCCTCATCTCTTCCCCTTTACTCCTCTGCAACTCATATCCACATCGCTGATATTTTTTGTTATCGCAGATATTCTAACAATAAGCTCACTCCACATGCACTACTGCATCAGCACACACTCCTCCACAGTTTCCTCAAATAGGGATTTTTTTATTTCTACAAATGCCGTGTCTGTCTAAGAAGGGTAGCAAACATGAGTCTTTATCATACTACATTTTTAAAATATCTTATACAAACAACTCGTGCTCGACATCCATCAGAATCTTATTCATAAACTCGGTCTTGCACAGAAGATACCGTCGATTTCGATCTCTGAAAATGAGGCATATCGATGTTATATTCTTTAAAAAAACAATCCACTTTCCATCCTTTCATACCGTACTCACTTGGAGTTGAAGAAAAACCATATGGCGAATTGAATTCTCTGCGCGAGCAATAGACATCGCCGTGACTTGCGAGAGTGGAGACACAACATTTGGGAAATATGGGCGAGCTGCAAAATATTGATTTTGCATCATTGGTAACCGTAGTGATGCTCTCACCGCCGCCGCTGAATTCTTTTCTCGTCCGTATCGACAAGTACTGAAGTCGATCGCCCAACTGAATAATGGAATGATTCTGATAATTCCCGGCATTCTTTATATTTAGGTCACAAAAATATTAAAAGATAATTAAATTATTAAAATATTATATAACAGATTTCTTACCATTTCGAGACAACTCGGCAACCAACTCCGGCAGACAATTCCTGCAAATGATACGCATGAAATAATTTCACTATTCCATCACGTCTTCATAGAGTAAAAAACTCTATCATGTGAGCAATGAAATGCTCGCTTACCATATTCATCAATGTAGTTGCTATACGCGCGGTACATCTCGCAGGATACGGGCAGATGTGCGCGTGAGGAACACCGGGCACACACAACACTGCCACACTCGCATCTAACGATGAGTTTCGAGCTGAGAGAATTAGTGACGATTGGAGAAGATAAATCGACGCGCGTCTGTTGACACACTAGATATTTTGCAAATATATTAAGGTCGAGGGCCGAATTGACAACCCAACTCACCTCGCGACCCAGCGTAACCTGCGGCAACGGGCGCATAGAGCGATCTTCTGCTGATGCAGAAGTGCCTGTACATTCAATTTCCTAAGATAAGATCAAAGATCAAAGACCGCACCTCGGCAACTGCTTCGCTGTATCTGCGCATCGACACCGAGTCGAGAAGCCCCGCGGCTGCTGTGATTGACAGGCGCTTCGGGCACGATTCGTCCTGAAAAATACTCAATTACTTTTTAAACATTTTTTTCACGGATAGTGATGATGATTACTAACCGGGCAGCTCGTAGGCCCGACTCCCTTCTTCATTCCATTTGACACGCGCAGCAGCCAGCAGCCCGTGCAGCTGGTGTGACCACATGAGAGGGAGAACGGTCGATCTAGCTGCAACTTGTAAGATGTAAGGTATCGTACATTCGGGCATTTTATCGGTTGTAAGATGTAAGGTATCATATATTCGGGCTTCTTATCGGTTTTCTCGTTCTTTCCTCTTATGCCTATTATTGATTATCTCATCTGATCCTATGTATTGCATGATAATAAATTGATCGTTTGCCCACCTCATTCACAGCATCAGTGCCCATCGTCCTACAGCAGACTGTGCAGGATGACTGGCTATCTTCAATTTTTGATGAAGAGCGATCGACCTCCTCGAAGAGAATGCGTATGCGGCCCCAGTGTTCCGCGCATCGAAGACAGCTGCAAATAGTTTGTAATATATTGAATTTCGAAACAGAAAAAATTGGAATGCACCGTACTTTTCCTGGGCGAACAGTCCAATTTCTCCGTTGTTCATTTCTTTGGCAATTATGCAGACAGGATAGGCTCGGCCCAACACGCGTGCAGTTTCACCACGGTGAACCTTAAATTTCATTTTATTTGTTGTTGATATATCCGCAAAAATGGAAATCCATAATTTGGCTCGTACCTCCCAAGACCGTGGGTAGACGGGCAACATAGGGTGATCATTCAGCAAGCTATCAGCCAATCGTATCCTTGTGAAGAGCTGTGGTAGTGGGGTTACTGTAACGACACTATTAAAATCGATCGGATGCTGACACAAACCAACCCAGGCCGAATCTTGTCGGGCTATCGTCAAACACCGCGTCATCGACGATAAATCCCACGTCATCATCATCTTTTTCTTGCCAAGTCCATCTCGATGGCTCCTTAACGAATGCGATTGTGGTTCATCATGAATTCCTAGATGCCTATTTGTGATACTTGACCGGTCGTACCTCCCTCCGAAAGCAATCTCGTTTCTTCGTGTCCGATTGGAAGTACTCGTCTTCGTATCGACGCTTCATTGTCTTCCGACGTTGAGGTGAACGGTGATTCTTCGAGGCGGCGTAGACAAGAAAGGATGATAGCGAAGAGGGCGCCCGATGGCGCGCAGATGAACAAGTCTCTGTAAAATATATCAAATGTTCACGGTAAAAAGTAGACCGAAGCACCTTCTTGCAGTGTATCATCTTCAACCTCCAGTTCGTCATCGCCATCATATGATTCCCATTCAATGATTCTTCTTCGGTGATTGCGCGAGATTCGATCACGCCTGGGCTCTTTTCTGGAATCAAAATTGAAGATGCTGTAGATGCAAAGCACATACTTCTCCGGTGGAAGATGGGCGTAATCGGACGGTTTGCCGGGCACTTCTACCACAGCGTACACCACGTGCAGTTTCTGAAATTATGTCGTGAATTGCGATTGACTAACTAGGAGGTAATGCATTTGGAATGTGACGTACTTCAAAAACGTCGTTGATATGAATTTCTTCGCACCTGATTATCCACTTCATCATCCTTGTCGAGATAGCACCGTGGCCCTTGCACGTCGCATGTCGCCGGCATCCATCTCTTGCAGCGAGGCCGCCACGGTTTACCTCCGAGGTCCCATCTGACAATGTAGTGTTTCCCCCAGATGTAGTTTACTTTCACAAATATTGCTTTGTTGACTAGCATTCATGTTCATTCAAATACGCATACAGGTCAACTCACGGATGTACGAGCTGTTTGAGCATCGTCTGTCCTTTCACCGCCACGTGACGAATAACCCGGCCCTCTCTAGTGACGGTGTGGAACGAGCGACTGCAATAATGCAATATTGTGCGTCGAAAGTACCTCTTCAACGCACAATCGAGTGCCCCTAATGGTGTAACTGCTTCGCTTTCGCATTTAATTCGGCAAAGAAGTGAAAAAGAACAGTGAACGCACGTGAGCCAATATCTTTGCAATTGTGACCAAAATTCTGAGAGGCTGTAGAAAGCTCTATTGAATTCGTGCTTGGACACGGAAACGCGCAAGTTGATTCGTGGGTCCTGCAATTTAAGAATGCGGTGTCACGACCATTTGCCATGATGGCCGAATGCCCGCTACTATTGTTCTGATTACCTGAAACTGTTCGATATCTCGTACTATCATCGCTGGAAGCGTCCATCTCTTCTTCTTATTCAATGAATACGGAACACGGAAGCCGTCGAGACCGATCGGATCGTGACGAGTGAAGGCCGAGTTGAATTTTCCGCAGGCGTCACGGAATTTCTAGCAATTGGAGATCGGTTTGATCAAAATCGACGCATCATTTCGTCGACATTCGTGATAGAAAGAAATGATGACTTATCGCGTATCGCGCAAATCAAATTTAAAAGCAAATTTAATGACAGATTGTGAAAAGGACGATCGGCTCTAAAAAATAATGGGATTGCTCTATTATCTATAGCGTACGTCTCACTTCGTAATCGTCACGTATACAGCGATAGCAGGAGTCCTCGTTTAAGACCTCCTTTTTGATGGTGGAAGGGCCGATTCGGCTGGGATGCACGCCATAGCGGTGATTGGCGCGGTTCGGTCGCATTCTGAGGAAATGAAAACACTGCTTCCAAAAACAAAGCAATTTAGGAGTCAGGTACTGCAACACCCTCACAAACCCTTTCTAGTTCTATTGCATGTAAAAGGTTGCATTCAAACAAATGATCAATGTAAATTGTTGCGACAATAATGATTTGCCAAAAGCGTCCTTAACGCATTTGAACAAAACCATTCTTGCGCAATCTTGTGCAATACGCTGTGGTGCAATGTGGTGCAAATTTATAAATTATGGGCATTCGCGAAAGAGGGAGGGCCCATCCGACGCACAATGCAAACGCTTGGAAGGTGGTTAAAGGCACGACAGTGACTCAACGCATTGGTTAGTTCTATAGCGAAACGCAATGTGCGCTTGCTTATCTCTTTTTTCACGTTTTGCTAGTTTTCACGAGCAATGTTGACATGTTTTCCCAGTCTCTCGGTGTCAGCCACATCAGCACCGAAAATGGAAATGCTCTTGCGTGATTTTTTTCAGTAAATTGCAATACATACATACATGACGATGACTCCTTTTCTTCTTTTCTCTCTCTGTTCCAAAACTCTTCCCGTCTTTCTCTCTACAACGTATATCTCCATCCCTGATCTTTCCGTTATTTAAGATATTCTAACAATAACCGCGAAGAATACCACACATGAGAGGTATATCTCTTTATCATACAATATTTTTACATTTTATACAAACAACTCGTGCTCGATATCCTTCAAAATCTTCTTCATGAACTCAGTCTTATACAGAAGATTCCGTCGATTTCGGTCCCTGAAATCGAGACATATCGTTTCTTTATTCATGAGAAACATTCCACGTTCAGCCCTTTCACTCACTTCGTATTGAAGAAAAACCACAAGGCGAATTGAATTCTCTGCGCGAGTAATAGACATCGCCTTGACTTGTGCGAGTAAAGACTGCACATTTGGCCAAGATGAGCGAGCTGCAAAATGTTGATGCTGCAGCGCTAGCCGCTATCGTG